>PVHP010052747.1:0-11091 GCA_004024765.1 Zapus hudsonius
AGAAGAATGGGTGGATGCACCAGGACCTGCAGCCATTGCAAATGAACTCCAAATGAATGTGCCACTTTGTGCATCTGGCTTTATGTACCTCTGAGCCATCTCTCTAGCCCCAGGCTATTTTTCTACCTTCCCAAGTTAAGGCTCTTGTAGCCTTATCTCATTCATATTAGGCTCTCAACAATCTCTCCTTTCCCTTCAAGAATTTAAGACATTCCATCTGCAACATTGATTTCAAACACCTTTAACCATTGAGCTATCATTCCAGCCCCTAACATTGATTTCAAAAGTAGCACTGTGAGGCCGGGCGTGGTGGCGCACGCCTTTAATCCCAGCACTTGGGATCGCCGTGAGTTCGAGGCCAGCCTGAGACTACAGAGTGAATTCCAGGTCAGCCTGGGCTAGAGTGAGACCCTACCTCGAAAAACCAAAAAAAAAGTAGCACTGTGGAAATTTTTCTAGCTGTGTGACCTTGGGCACCTAACACTTTTGACAGTTTCCTGTCTCCGTGATGGGGGTAGTTTCACTTGTTTTGAAGAAGAAAATAATATTGAGTTAATTAAATAAGGTCAATGCCTAACCAACAACAGCCACTCAGTATGGATAGTTTCTTTCCTCACATCTATACATTTCTTTCTTTCTTTTTTTTGGTTTTTCGAGGAAAACCAAAAAAAAAAAAAAAAGAAAGAAAATAAATAAAAACAAAACTGTGTGCCCAGGATACTGGGGATTTGAGCTTAAACTGATGGGCTTTACAAGCAAGACTTTAATCCCTGAGGCATCTCCCCAGTGCAGGCCCAGCGTTTTCCATGGATGCTGGGGATCCAAACTCAAGTCTGATGCTTTCATGGCAAGCACTGGCTGGGTGCTGCTGGTGGTGGTGCTGCTGCTGTTTTTGGAAGAGGTTCACGAATCCTGGGCTCCCCAGAGTGGCTTCAGCACACAGTGGTCTGCCACCTACTCCCTTGCATGTGATAGGTTTGGGGTGTGACACAAGCTTCAGAATGCTACGTGCTTCAGAGTTAGAAACCACTGGGCTAAGGGCTGTCATGACAACGTTTCAGGGCAAGAAGGAGGCCACTTCACTGCCTTGCAGTGGCACTCATGTTGAAATCCTTGCCTCCTCCCCTTAACAAGCCTCCATGGGAAAGTCAATCATCTGTAGATGGTGGCTTGGTGGTCATGATCTCAGAGCGTGGGGCTGGGGATGGAGGTGGATATGTGGAGGGGAGGCTGGAGGGTAATTGTGTCAATGTAATTGTCCAAACAGAAACAATGGGGTACTGGAAACCCTGAATTTCTACTCCTGGCAGACACTCCTCCAAGGGATGTCATTATCCTTCTATTAAACTGTCTTTATTCTGACTGGGTGGCCAGAGTTGACTTGCTTAATTCTGTTTTTTGTTTGTTTTGGTTTTTGGTTTTTTGAGGTAGGGTCTCACTCTAGCCCAGGCTGACCTGGAATTCACTACGTAGTCTCAGGGTGGCCTTGAACTCATGGTGATCCTCCTACCTCTGCCTTCCGAGTGCTGGGATCAAAGGCGTGCACCATCGCCATGCCGGGCTGCTTAGTTCTTCATCATACCTTCAGTCTGTTGACTGTCTTTCTTCATTCTGGAGAAAGTGCCCCAAAGCCTCCACAGGAGGGGGTGGGAAATGATGCTTCTTGTAGAGATGGCTGGCCAGATTCCACCTCTGGGTGCCCACAGTTCCTCTGCTTACTTCTGTCCTGCTCCTTGTCACATAATCTCACAGATGTCTACTCATCTGCTGTTTTGATGCCCTGGGAATTCCCAAGGGCAGGGACTGGGCTCCTATTTTAAATGTTCTTGTGTCCCCAGTGCCCAGTGTTGTTGGTTCTTAAGCTGAAGTAAGCCAAGCTTTGCTATTGCATTATAAACTATTTTAGACTTGCTGTTTTCTGTCTCAGTCCCCCCTCTCTCTTTCTTTCTTCCTTCCTTTCTCTCTCTCTCTCTCTCTCTTTTCTTTCTTTCTCTCTGCAGCCAGTGTTGGAGATGAAAGCAACATGCCCACCCATGTCAGGCATATGCTTTAAACTTCCTTTTCAAAACATAAGTGAAGTTTATAGCTCTTGATTTCCTAGCATACACAGACACTGAGTTTGATGACCAGCACCACTAAAATAAGAATAAACAGCAGAGCGTGTTGGTGGACATCTTTAATCCCAGCACTCAGGAGGAAGAGGTAGGAGGATCATGTGAGTTTGAGGTCACCCTGAGACTACATAGTGTATTCCAGGTCAGCCTGGGCAAGAGTGAGACCCTACCTCAAAAAACAAAAAATGAATAAACAGCCGGGCCAGATATTTCTCTATGATAGATGTCTACAAGTGGAGCCATCCATTACAGTGTCCCTCTCTAATGTTGTCCCCTGGGCTGGGGAATGTCTGACCTTTCCTCCCAGCTCCCAGGGTGTGGACCTATTCTCTTCCTCCATCCTTCAATTCTACCCTTTCAGAGATTCTTCCCAAGATTGGAGATGAGAGCATATAATGACTTCCTACTGCTCTGTGTGGAATTCCCATGGCCTCCTCTATTCTCTCCATGGCTCTGTCTGTGATTTTACCCTGGTCCCTGCCTTGAGACGCTGTTGTCATGGCTACATTCAGATTGTGAGCAGTACTGTCCTCAGGTAATAAAAGTCAAATTTTGGAGCAATGGGCTGCTTCTCCTAGATCCTATATTTCTCCTCTCGCTACACCTGCCTGGGTTATTATTTTCCAATAAAGTGCACATGTTCACAGTCTGAGGCTGGATCTGGGAAGTCCATTTTACACAGTTGCTAGTACCAGAACACAATAGGAATTTATAAAACTTTTCAAAAATCCAAAATTTTGTTTCACTTGTTGTTTTTTTTTCCGAGGTAGTGTCTCACTCTAGCCCAGGCTGACCTGGAATTCCCTGTAGTCTCAGGGTGGCCTTGAATTCACGGCGATCCTCCTACCTCTGCCTCCCGAGTGCTGGGATTAAAGGCGTGTGCCACCACGCCTGGCTTTCACTTTTTGTTTTTTTTAAAATAAGTAAACATTTATTTATTTATTTGCAAGGAGAAAGAGACAAAGAAGAGAGAGAGAAAGAGAGAGGGAGAGAGAGAGAATGAGTGTGCCAGGGCCTCTAGCTGCTGCAAACAAACTCCAGACGCATGCACCACTTTGTGGATTTGGCTTTCCATGGATACTAGGGAATCAAACCCAGGTTGTTAGGTTTTGTAGGCGAGCACTTTAACCACTGAGCAATCTCTCCAGCCCAATTTAGTGAATTTTTACAAACCTTTATACCCATATCATCACTACCCAAATCAAGATAGAGTATATTTCTATCATTATCCTATACAGCCAATCCCTCCCATCTTGGACCCTGTATGACTCTAGCTTTCAATTGATATGGTTTAGTTTTGTGTGCTCTGGACAGTATCTTGCACCAAAGATGTTATTGAGACTCATTTATGTTGGTGCATATATGTGATAGTTTGAATGTGATAATGTAAATGTATGGCCCCATAAACACAGATGTTTTATTAAAATTAAACTTGAAACTTAGGTCTAGCCCGATAGCTGGAGGAGGTGTCACTGGGGGGTGCACAGATCCTGGAGTCCAGCCTTAACATGTTTGGGGGTAGATCTGAATTCCAGCCCAAAGGTGGAGAAAGCAGAGTTTGGGCTCTGGCAGTTCATGCTTGCTGCGTTGGTGTCTGCTGGCTGCAGTTGTTTCTCTCTGCTTGGATGGATGGAAATAGGCAGCTTCTTCAGCCATTGATGGAGTTTCCCCTGGATTTGTAAGCTTAAAATAAATCCCTTGTCCCATAAACTCTCTTTGTGGGATGTTTCTCTCAGCAACACTGAGCTGACTACAACAATATATCATAAATCTTTTTTTGGTTTCTTGGTGTGTGTGTCTATTTGTGTCAGAGGACAAACTCAGCTTTGTCATTGCCTAACACCTTGTTTGAGAGGGTCTGTCATTGTTCGTGGCTGCAGTTGTCTGGCTAGAAGCCCATGAGTTTTCCCTCTCCCTTCTTGCCGCAGACGTGCTTCCGCTGTGCAGGGCTCTGGGGATCCACATTCAAGTGGTCTTAATTGCACAGCAGTCACTTTATCCCCTGAGCATCTCCCTAAGCCCCACCTTTATTTTTTATTGCCAGGTAGTATCCTGTGTATAGATGGATTTGTTTATTCATCTACCACTTGATGAACTTGGGGGGTTTCCCCAGCTTTTGACAATTATTAATAAAGTTGCTATGAATATCCATGTACAGGTTTTGTGTAGACAAATGTGCTCACTTCCTTTAAGTAAAGAACTAGAAACAGGATTATTGGATCCTAATGTAAGTAGATGTTTAACTTCATAAGACACAACTAAATTATTGTATGTTATTTTATATTCCCACTAGCAATATTTGCGTTAGTTTTCATCTTCACCAACACTTGGGACTGTGGGATTTTTTTGTTTGTTTGACATAGGGTCTCATTTTGTAGCCTAAACTCACCTTCAATAAACCATGTAGCTGGGCGTGGTGGCGCACGCCTTTAATCCCAGCACTCAGGAGGCAGAGGTAGGAGGATCACCGTGAGTTCAAGGCCACCCTGAGACTACATTGTGAATTCCAGGTCAGCCTGGACTAGAAGTGAGGCCCTACCTTGAAAAACCAAAAATAAATAAATAAATAAATAAATAAATAAATAAATAAATAAATAAAAGAAGAAGAAATTTAAGTGAAAGAGAAAACTCCTGTAGCCAGGAGGGTACCTAAAGGGGGTTTCCCAAGACTACTAGTTTTGAAGCTGATATTGTGGCACACATCTGTAATCCCCACACCCAGGAGTCTGAGACAGAGAATTTGAGGCCAGCCTGGGCTACATTTTTAAAAAGAATTTTATTTATTTATTTATTTGAGAGAGAATAAGAGAGAGAAAGAGGCAGACAAAGAGAGAATGGGCACACCAGGGCCTCCAGCCACTGCAAACAAACTCCAGACTCATGTGCCACCTTGTGCACGTGGCTTTATGTGGGCACTGGAGAACTGAACTCCAGTCCTTCTGCTTTGCAGCCAAACACCTTAACCACTGAGACATCTCTCCAGCCTGGGCTACATTTTTCTTTTTTTTTTATTTTTTTTATTTATTCATTTTCAAGCAGAGAGAGAGAGAGAGAGAGAGAGAGAGAGAGAGAGAGAGAGAGAGAGAGAACATATACCAGGGCCACCACCTTGTGGGTCCGGCTTATGTGGGCTCTGGGGAATTGAACCCAGGGCCCCAGGCACTGGAGGCAAGTGCCTTAACCGCTGAGCAATCTCTCCAGCCCTGGGCTACATTTTTCAAAAGCAGTTTAGGGCTGGAGAGTTGGCTCAGTGGTTAAGGTGCTTGCCTGCAAAGCCTAACGACCTAGGTTCAACACCCCAATACGAATGAAAAAGCCAGCTGCACAAGGTGGCACATGCATCTGGAGTTTGTTTCCAGCAGCTGGAGGCCCTGAAACGCTCATTCTCTCTCTCTCTCTCTCTCTCTCTCTCTCTCTCTCTCTCTCTCTCCCTGCAAATTTTATGGCTAGTGCTTTTAAAAATATATTTTATTTATTTACAAGCAGAGAGTTACATACAGAGAGAGAATATGGGTGCACCAGGGCTTACAGCCACTGCAAACGATGCACCACCTTGTGGGTCTGGCATATGTGGGTACTGGGGAATTGAACCGGGGTCCTTAGGCACTGGAGGCAAGTGCCTTAACTGCTGAGCCATCTCTCCAGCCCATGGCTAGTACTTTTGTACGAAGAAATATTTGCTTCCTCTAAAGCTGAGTGGGGGGCTGGAGAGATGGCTCAGTGGTTAAGGAGCTATCTCTCCAGGCCTCTCACCTTGACCTCTTGCTCTGCTGTTCTTTGCTGCGCTCACTACAAGCTTCTGGGAAATTCTCTTGTCTCTGCCTCTCACCTTGCTGTTGGCATTGGGATGCTGGGATTACAGAAACTGGCCATAGCTTCTCTCTTTGTTTATGTGGGGTGTGGGGAGCAAACTCGGTACTCCAGTTTAAATGGTGAGCATGTGCCACCACACCCAGCTAAGTGGAAATTGGCCAGGCATGGTGATGCATGCCTTTAATCCCAGAACTGGGGAGGCAGAGGTAGGAAAATCTGAGTTTGAGGCCAGCCTGGGACTACAGAGTGAGTTCCAGGTCAACCTTAGCTAGAGTGAGACCCTACCTAAAATAAATAAATTAATTAAATAAAAGTGGATATTGTGGCGATAACAACTCATTGTTTGCCCACTAAATGTTGTAACTCATTATGGACAATAAATTAAAAAAACAAAACAAAAAAAAAGTGAATATTGGTCACATATGAACCTCAGAGCCTCATTTGTCAATGACAAACTGTGGCTGGGTTGCAGTAACATGCTTGTCTCTGCTGACTGCAGATTCCATAATCATTCCTAGGCTAAGACTTCCTGGAATTAACATGTTGTCTCAACCACTACAACAAGAAGCATCCTGCTCCAAAGGAGACCTAATTACATCACATTTCACCGCTTTCAATAGTGTATTCAGAAAGAAGGCTTCACAAGTCGGCTCCAATTGAAATCCATACACGTGTCTCCTTGGGCTAGAATTCTCTAACTCTGAACACAGCCAAAGTCAAGGATACCAGGCCTGTGAGAGATGTTCTGACTCCCGGAGCAGTGATTCTGAATGCCAGCTTCCAGCCAATGCCTGATGAAGTGTTTCTCTCAGATCTCTGTAGAAATATAAGAATGATTGATGAGTTCTTCAGAAAGCTAAATGTACTATCTTTTACTCTGAGATTATATCTTCTATCTTTTGGGTGTGAAATTTTCTTATATATTTTATTTATTTATTGCCCTTATTTGAAATATATATTTTTTGGGTTTTTTGAGGTAGGATCTCACTCTAGCCCAGACTGAGCTGGAACTCACTATGTAGTCTCAGGGTGGCCTTGAATTCATGGCGATCCTCCTACCTCTGCCTCCGAGTGCTGGGATTAAACAGGTGCACCACCACGCCCAGCTATTTGAAATATTAAATTGGCAAATTTAAAGCCAGGCGTGGTGGTGCACGCCTTTAATCCCAGCTCTCAGGAGGCAGAGGTAGGATGATCACCGTGAGTCCCAGCCTACCCTGAGACTACATAGTGAATTCCAGGTCAGCCTGGGCTAGAGTGAGACCCTACCTCGGAAAAAAAAAAATTTGGCAAGTTTATCTCAATGAAAACTTTCTATTGATTAAAGAAAAGTTATTGGCCTGAGAATTAGAAGATTTCAGAATGCTTAGTTTTGTGCCATGGTAACAGATCAATTTAGGGCAATTATGGACCTATTCCAGTGTCCGTTCTACAACCAGGGGTTTTGCTTTGGTTCCCATAATAAAGGACTATAAGGACCCGGGTACAGCAGACCTGTTCTGCCCTAGTGGACTGAGATAAGCCTCATCTGGCCTAAAAAAAGTGTAACTATTAATTCTGTAATTGTGAACATGGGGACTATTTGGACAGGTTGAAACAATATAGAGGTGGATCTATGCCAATATAGCGAGCTCGCATTAATATGCCAACTGTTTGAGGGGACCTAGAATTTGCGGGAAGCCTGCTATAAAGGCAGAGAGAAGTCTCAACTGACTCAGCTGACCTTAGAGGTCTCCATTTTCTTAGCTTTAAGTTGGAAGGATCAGCCTGCCATGCTTCTTCAGAGAATTTGCTCAGAGATAGAATGCTAATAGGTGGGAGAGTGAAAACCATAGCATTGGGGCTGGAGAGATAGCTTAGCAGTTAAGGCGCTTGCCTGCAGAGTCTAACGACCTGGGTTCAGTTCCCCAGTACCCACATAAAGCCAGATGCACAAAGTGGCACATACGTCTAGAGTTCATTCGCAGTGGCTAGAGGCCCTGGCATGCCTATTTTCTCTCTCTCTCTCTCTCTCTCTCTCTCTCTCTCTCTCTCTGCTTGCAAATAAATAAATAATATATATTTTTTAAAAAACCACAGCATCCCAGACAGATTTAAGAAGAGACTCTTACTTGGGTGACGACAGAAGGCAATATTTCTAGACATATGACATTGCTCCAGGCCGTCTCTTCACTGAGAAGTGATGATGGAAATGTACATAGCCTGTAGGCTAAATACTGTCAGACATGTTATCACCAAATAAATCTGGACAATGCTATTTTGAATGTCCTGTTCCCAAGCCTAGTAACTAGGCAGAGAGGCTGGGCTCTGGTACGAGGCCAGATGTAAAGTGGGGTGGAAGGGTTCTCAAAGGACAGCCACGGGCTATGTCAGCTGCTCATGCCTTCAATTTCTGGGAAAATGTCTCAGATAATGTTTGGGCTGCAGGATATACTGGCATAAATTCAGAACATAGTTCATCTGAAGACCAATACTAGCAATAGCAAAAATTTAAACCAATAATTATTATTTTTTAAATATTTTATTTATTAATTTTCAAGGAGAGAGGGAGAGAGAGAGAGAGAGAGAGAGAGAGAGAGAGAGAGAGAGAGAGAGAGAGAGCACACCAGAGCCACCACCTTGTGGGTCTGGCTCTGGCTTATGTGGGTCCTGGGGAATTGAACCCGGGGCCTTAGGCACTGGAGGCAAGTGCCTTAACCTCTGAGCCATCTCTCCAGCCCAATAATTATTTTCATTGCTGCCTGAAGGTCCATGTTGTTAGGAAGTATTCAGATCTTAGTCAATTTAGGTTCTCCCCTCTTTTTTAAAAAAAATATTTGTTTGTTTGGTTGTCTGAGAACGTGTGTGAAAAAGACGCAGACAGAGAGAGAGAGAGAGAGAGAGAGAGAGAGAGAGAAATTTGCACACCAGGGCCTCCAGCCACTGCAAATGAACTAATGAACTCCAGGCACATTTCACCTTGTGCATCTGGTTTTGCATGGGTACTGGGGAATTGAACTTGGGTCCTTCTGCTTTCTAGGCAAACACCCTAACCACCAAGCTATCCTTACAACTCCCCCCTCTTTTTTGAGGTAGGGTCTCACTCTAGCCTAAGCTGACTGATGTATGTATGTGTGTGTTTCTTATTTATTTAATTTGCTGTATGTATGTGTGTGTTTCTTATTTATTTAATTTGATTTTTTTAACATTTAAAAATATTTTCTTTATTTGCAAGCAGAGAGAGATAGAGAAGAGAGACAGACAGACTGGCAGAATGAGCATGACAGGGCCTCCAGTCAGTGCAAACAAACTCCAGAGGCATGCACCGTTTTGTGCATCTGGCTTTACATGGGTACTGGGCAATGGAACCCAACCTGGTTGCTGGGCTTTGCAGGCAAACCTTAAACTATTGAGGACATGCAATCAAGATGATTTTTCTGGGTCTGGGTATATATCTCAGTGGTAGAGCCCTTGCCTAACATTATCAAGGCCTGGGGTTTGATTCCCTGCACTGCCAAAAACAAAAGGACTTCTCTCTGCTGATGTGGATTGTAATACCTGGTTGAGGAACCTACAAGGTTCCTTCACTGACGTTACTCCCACCTCCCCTCCCATACCCTAGTCTTTGGAAGCAAGTCACTAAGCAAAGCCCACACTCAGGGTAGGAGGGGATCATCTGTGTCCTTTTCATATAGCTTCCTACGTTAGCAAGAAGCCTTCATCTGAGAACAGCATTTGTTTCTGTAGTCACCACACTCTAAGACAGATCATTATCTGTTTATGATTGGGATTTTTTTCTTTTGGTTGAGACAAGGTCTCATGTAGCCAATGTTGATCTCTAACTCACCATGTAGCCTAGGCTGGCCTTGAACTCCTCCTGATCCTCTTTCCTCTACTTTTCAAGTGGTGGGATTATAGTCATGTACACCATGCCTGGCTCTATGACTAAGGGGGGTATTATTTAGAAGTCTTTATGAACAATGCTCAGGTCCAGAAGATCATGAGTGGTCCCTAAAAATTAATAGTGAGGGGTTGAAGAGAGATGCCACCAATGAGCTGATTCCTTGCATTTGTTCAGTGAGCCCCTTCCCCATTCTAGATCCAGCTCTCCTCAGGCCCATGTGAAAGGATTGGTCCTGGGAATTGATCATTGTCTTGTTTAAACTTGGTGGAGAATTCAACAGAGTAAGGATCCTGGAACCATCTACAGGCTTCGATCCATGAACTCATCTTTTTTTAAAAAATATTTTATTTATTCACTTTCAAGCAGAGAAAGAGAGACAGAGAGACAGAGAGAGACAGAGACAGAGAGAGAGAGAGACAGAGAGAGCATCAGGGCCACCACCTTGTGGGTCTGGCTTATGTGGGTCCTGGGGAATTGAACCCAGGGCCGTAGGCACTGGAGGCAAGTGCCTTAACCGCTGAGCCATCTCTCCAGCCCTCATGAACTCATCTTAACTGAATAGATTTCTAGAATTTCAGAGGCCTTGTTTCAGGCTGGGGAACTTTCAAACCAGGTATAGTTTGTGTATGTGTGTGTGCGTGCATGTGTGTTGCTGGAGACAGAACCTGGGGTCTTCTGCATGCTAAACAACATAGTCTCTCTCTTTTTTTTCCCACGAGGCAGGTTCTTGCTCTAGCCCAGGCTGACTTGGAATTCACTATGTAGTTTCAGGCTGGTCTCAAACTCACAGAGATCCTCCTACCTCTGTCTCCCAGGTGCTGGGATTAAAGGTGTGTTCCTGGTGAAACATCTGGGTCTCTTAGTTTAACTGTAGTAAATGGTTTCCATACTTCCCTTTTTTCTTCATTGTACCCTCACAGTTTCCTTTTTTTCTCCTTTCTTCCTTTCTACCTCACTTCCTTTTATTCATTTTATGCCTGATCCTAAAAGAGCCCTGTGAAAATAACCTCTCAGCAGCTCAGCCCACATTCTCTATTTTGTTTCACCTGCACCAACATGAATATAGTAATACTCAGTAAATATTATTGTCCAGTGGATTTTTTTTAACTTGAAAGTACTCATTTGGTCTAACTCAACCTCTAAGGAAGTGGTGTGATGAGTAAAAGAGCCATTCCCACAGCAAGGCAGAGATCCTAGGGAAGGATAATGGAGATAGACACCAAGGGTGCCCAAAATAGTCCAAAATACAAATCCAGAGACTCTTAAGAACCTAACAATTAT
>PVHP010052748.1:0-10990 GCA_004024765.1 Zapus hudsonius
TCATAGCAATGGCTCATTCTTCCCTGAGCATGGAAGGTTGATAATAAGAGAAACAGCAAACTAGAATTGTATCCATTGATGTAACATTATTTTATCACTACTATTATTTGTTTGAAGTTTTGTCTAATTTTTTAATTGACTCCTAGTGACAGAATACTGCTATGCATCTCTTGTTGATATTTAGAGCTTCATAGAGTAATCCTGCTGAGATTTGTTTCTCCAGCTTTTATTCATCTTATAAAATTTCATTTTCTTTGGAGACATTTCTATAAAAATTCCATTTTCTTTTAACGGAGCACAAATTAGCTGGATGCTTCAATTATGGATATTAATAGATTAGAAACACTCTTCAAAGAACTTCCTTTCCATGAAGGGGAAGTTAGAGTCACAAATGAAGAATAAATGAATCCAGGAGGTGATGTCCAGCCTCTGTTCGTGTCATCATTTCCCCTGCCATCATGAAGTGTCCCCTCGGGTCTGTAAGCCAAAATAAACCCTTTCCTCCTGTAAACTGTTTTAGTCAGGCTCTTTGTGCAGCAAGAAGGAGCTGACTGCAACAGGTGCCACACCATTCTTTCTAACAATAATGGGAAGAGCCATTCTCTCATCTCATGCAGACACCACGTCTTCATTGTGGATTTCCGTAACCGTCACAACTAAAATTTGAAATGACTTTTCCTCAGCCTGTCACAGCAGAGCTAGGGAGTAGAACGTAGATAATACCCAGCAAATTCCAATGCACCTCAGAACTTAAGGAGTAGCCGGATTCTTGTCTATAAAGTTAAAGAATTAAAATTATAGACCACCCGAGGATAAGGTATAGTGGGAGACTTTATTCAAAAGAGAATGGGAAGTTACAGAGATCTCCAGCCACCAGTGTGGGGAGAACACATGGGAGAGGGTTTTAGGAAAATCTATACTGTTCTGCCAAACAAGCAGAAGAAATGATAACAGAGGGCTCCCATCATGAGGAAAAAGGTTTATGTGGGAAAAATCTTGATCCTCTCCTCACCTTAGCCATTAGGCTTGGGTGGGGGAAAGCCTTATCTTCCTAAGGCGTGGAGATTTAGAAGTCCTTCTAGGAAGCCACTTGGAGGGAAAAGAGGGACTGGAATTTGTTTTAGTGACTTTTAAAGACCAAAGCTAGGCAAGTCAGAGAGACAGCTGGTTGGTCCATACCTGACCAATCTGTTTTATCATCTAGGTTTGAGCTCTTGCTAGAAACACTCAGGGGGTGGGGGGCCACCCCTAGGATCTGTGAACTTGCCTAAAACTGTCACAAGCCCATTCTCCTTTCACTAAATTTTTTATATCGCATTACTTTCTAGCTTAACATACTGGATTAGTTGTATTAGTCATTGTCCCCCTACTGGGTTGTAAACCCCAGGGTGTTGAAATGTCAACACTTTCCCTGCTTTACCCCGTGAGCATGTTTCTTGATTAAACCAATGCCTGGACCATTAATCCAAGATGAAGTCTGCTCATCCAAATGATCTTATTTTCTCAGTTGGAATTCCCCTTTAAGATGCTTAACAGGTGATTTCTGCTTTTAGATATCGCTACAGATTGACCTCCCCAACAGAACCAAGGTAACTCTGGCCCCTTCTAGAGAATCTTTATCTCTTCCCCCTCCACATGCTTTGTACACACACACATACACATACTACATGCAACACACATAGACCAGGGGCCCATGTATATACTCTGAAACCATTAAGAGAAATATTCACACATTCCAGGACATTATGGGATTTTATTGAATATGAGGCTCTGGTGTTCCCCAAAGCCACACTATATTGTTGTTTTAATTTTTTAAGTTATAATGCAAAGCAATGGGCTTCATGACAGCATTTTCTTACACATATGTCATCAGGCTTTGTTCCCATTCCTTCCCCTTCCCTAGTCCCCTTTTCTATCTCCCTCCCCTCTGTTGCTGGTTCCCTCCTCCTCCTCCTAAGAACTTCCCCTTCTGCTTTCACATCACAGGATAAGAGCTTCTCTTTCCTGATCTGTTTTATCCTGGGTCCTCTTCTACAGCATGGGCCCACAGTCCAGCCGATAATTCATCTGCCAATGACACTGAACGGGGGTGGATGTGACAAGGACATCCCAGTGGCATTCATTAAGATTCAGGAAATGAATTTTCACTCTCCAGGTCCAGGATCCAATGCCTTTTGGAAAAGACACTGCAAATCTCTATAAACAAAGCTGTCATTTTTACAGATCTTCAAATTCATGGCAACATAAGAATCACATTATTTAATGTAGAATGAATGTTTCCCATTGTTACAGCTTGGGAAAACCTTCACATCTAATGAAGACCCTCCACTGTTTTGGAGTAAAAATCAATCGACTAGTATCAAAAAAGATTTTATCAAATCCATTTTTTCTCATAAGCCCTGTAAATCTCTTTTCAATACTGAGAATTTAAACAGAATGCTATCAAGTGTATATGCCTCTTCCAACTTTATTACATTCAACATCAACCGTGCACATCTATGAATGTCAGTATGAAAAACAGCACATCTTCTAAGTCCATTTGAAAACAACCTAATAATAAAGACTTTCTTATGAAATGAGTTTAGGAAATGCTCCACTTCTTTCCACAGCACTAGCAGCAGGAACCAGTCCCCAGAGACCTGAAAATAAAAAACTAGGCTAGAAATAGACCAGTATAGAACATCATGTCCTTAACCAAGAAAACAGGGATAGAGCAGGATAAAAAGATAAATAAAAACATAAGAATAGGATGAGTATAAAGATGATAACATTCATATTTCATACACATTTTAGCAAGATACCAGAGGGTGTGAAGAAAAATGTGAACAAAGTTGTACATGTTAACATAGAAAATCAATAACAATGACAAAAAAGCAAAAGAAAAGAAATTTGGGTTGAGTTTACCAAACATTAAATTCTATAAAGCAGGGCTGGAGAGATAGCTACATGGTTAAAGGCACTTGCTTGAGAAGCCCGATATCCTGGGTTCAATTCTCAGTACCTATGTAAAGGCAGATGCACAAAGTACACATGCACCTGAAATTTGGTCCCAGTGGCAAGAGACCCTGGCATGCCCATTTTTGCTCTCTCTCTCTCTCTCTCTCTCTCTCTCTCTCTCTCTCTCTCTCTCTCTCTCTCTCTCTCTGTTTTTCTCTTCTTGCAAATAAATAAAAATATTTAAAAAACATATAACATGTGCTGTATAAATTCAAGATTGTTGTCAAACATTAATTTTAAAAATGATCTCTGTGAATTCCTGATCCAAAGCACCAAGCAGCTGCAAAGCAAGATAGTGAGGACTCTAGAATAACTGGTGGCCTCCTCACTTACATTTGATGTAACACTTGGTTTGCAATATTGTACTGTATCATTGACTTTTCAAGGAATCCACAATCAAGCCATTGCCATTATGCTCAGCTCGTTTTGCTGAGGGTCAGCAAACTCTTTCCTAAGAACCTGCTATTTTGCTAGTGGTAAACACAAGGTCAGAGTCTCAATCCAATTTTACTCTCGTCATTTGTACCTCTGGGAGTGTCTCCTCTTCCCTTCTGTAATGTGAACCATGTTTCTCCATTTATAAAAGAGATATTTTAAGCTGAATTATAGAAGTGTTGGTATAAACTATTCTTGTAAAGGACTCCTATAGACTGATTTAATTCCTTGTTCTGCTTTCCAAAGAGGACATGTATACACAGAGACACAGACTGTCCTGAATCATTTAGAATCCTCTCCTCTCTAGTTAGAAAAACTGCAATGTTCAATGGTCCAGATGTTCTTATGGTGTGGAGTGACAGGCAAGTTATGGCTGATAAAATATAATGGGAATGTTACAGATAAAGCTATAATTTCGCTTTGATGTTCATTCTTTTTGACTCCCCCCCACAAAGAGGTGCTGCAGAAATGGCTAAAACTCAGGGGGCTGGTGGGTGCCTAGAACAGGGAAATCCAGGTAGAACGAGTGGTTTCCTAGCTTTTATGCCAGCTCCAAATTTATGCTTAATCATTTTGGCTGATGTTTAAGCACAGTTTTGACTTGTTTGCTGTGGGACTAATTTCTGATTGAAATTGTTCATCTTTTCAACACTAAAGCAATAGAGGAATGAAACATAAGTCATTTTGTGTTTATGCTGTGATATAAATTCCTGTTTTAACAGAGCAGAATGCTATTTAAATTTTGCCCCCCCCAAAAAAAAAGAATAACATTTTTTTCTATCAACTGGGATAACTGATGCTTAAGGAAATCTATAATGTTGTCTGATATTATACATTGTCAAATTACACTAGTATTGGACTCATTTTGATTTCTATACATAAAAACTCAATTTCATATTTGTACACAAGTTTCATGATGCCAATTTGACTATTTTATCAATATTTTGACATAATTTGACCATATCCTATCAAATGCAGGTGGCTGCTATTTCACAAGCCAACTCCTTGCCATTGCCAAGATAAATTATTTAGACAGAGACCAAAATTACCGTGGCTTGAGAGGAATCCTCTCTGACGGTTTGAATCTGTGCTCACTGCTACTAAAGATTTTCTGCTTCAGGTGCTTCAAATTGATTTTTCATTAAAAGGATTGTTTTGCTGAAGCATGGATACTGACCAACTGTTTTCTCACTCTCCTGCTCTGTCCCCTTTATGATTTATGAAAAGTGACTCACCCACGCTTCCGTCCTTTTACCTCCCAGTACCATGACAGTACCTGTCATTAGTGTTTAGATACAATGAACATCTTTGGTACTTCACTGTTTGGTCTCCTAAATTCTTGCTTGGAAGCTCCCTGCATAGACTAAAACATTGTTGTTCTGGTTGACATTTATTTTGCTTACAATTTTCTTAACTTCCTATTTATTTAAAAATTATTTTTACAGATAAAAGAAACACGCGCATGTATAATCTGTATGCCTAGCAAAATGCACAGTCCCAGCTATCTCTGAATTTTTATTTATTTTTTATTTTTTATTATTTTCAGTAAATCTAAATGTGAAATTACGCATCAGTTTTATGCACAGTAATTTCAAACATCCATCCCGTCGTGATGATGCTCTTTCTCTATGTTAAATTTTGTTTCTTAATGTGGTAAATTGGTAAAATAAAATGTAGGCAAAATTTTGTGATTTTTCCTCAGTTTTTTTTTTGTTGGTGATTTTTAGAAATGTTTTCTGACCCTTTAATAGTAATTTGGAAATTATAACTTAGACCTTTTTGTGCATTATAATGGAAGCATTTCACCCACTGATATAATGCAAGAGAAATCATAGTTTTTATCATCACCTAGAGACTGATTGAAGGCCCATCTCAGACTAACTGAATAGGAAAAAGAGTTTTGGAAACCAGCCCTTTCTGGTTCTTTCAATCATATAACAGTATGTGATTCTGCTGGCCCTGTTCAGTCAAGATCTTTTAGAGACTCCGACCTACTAATCTTCCCCAAAATACATCATTTTCATTCTCAATTCTATTCCCATGGCTTGGTTCATGCCACTTTTCTCCACTTAGAATTCCGAATCTCATTTTTCTAATTTTCTTTAGATGGAAGAATGGTGACTGTCTTCTCCAGTGCCCGTCATTAACCCTTGGAAAGGAGCCATTTATATTCCCTCCGTGTCTGGAAAAGATCAACTGCATTTCTACAAGTCTGTTCAATAACTGACCTTTAAAAGTCAGGAGCAAAAAAAAAAATCTTTTTGCTCTATGCTGATCAGTGAGGTGGAAATCACTTCCCCAGGTACAAAAGGCCTGGAGGCTCCTTGCACTTTACACACCCTCAACTGGGATGTCAATCACTTCCAAACTAGTGCTAGGCTGAGGAATTTAGCAATGTGCTGCAAACACAGGGGATCCCTGAAGACCAGATGCCCAACTTTTGGTTCAGTCATCAGCACATACAATTGGTGGACATTACATGGAACTGGCCCAGATGGAATAGTCTAATTTAACTATCTCTTCCTTTCTCAAGAGTACTTTTGGGAAACTCCTGGATGAGGACAGATGCTGAAGTGTAGACATTCCTGAGAAAATATTGCGAGAATATCAGCCATCTCCAAAGGCTTCACTGGCTGTTCCCTGAGCCTCTTTACCATAGAGTAATGTCAAGAGTCCTGCACCAATAATCATGACACTGGTTTTAATAGGATATTTATAGTTTCAGTGGTACATTTAAATTATGTATTCATTGTTTATGATGTCAGTATTGATATTCTTGGAATTTTATATCAGTTTCTCAGTCTTATTTAAATGTATATAGATCTTTACAGCATGCTTTTGTTCTCCTGTCCTATTTGTCTTTTATCAAATTACAGCTTTTTCTTCTGTTAATTATTATTTGTCTGTCATTTTTAATACCAATCTTTCTGAATTCATTCCTATAATGCAATTCTAAATCGTTTGCAATTCCTCATTCATTTTCTTGCTTTTCTCCAGAGCATTTTCTTTTTTCCCTCTTATACTTGAAGCAGTTTAATATTTCATTTAAAATTTCCCTTTTTCATAGTAATTAGACAATTACTTAAATTCTTTGGCATCTGTCTTTAAGTCATTGGTTGTAAATTATGAGCTATGCTTAAATTGTTATTTCTATTTCTATAGGAATTGCTAGAAAGCCTTCACAATTTTGGCTCTTGGGATTTAATCACAAACTTATAAATTATGAAACACTTGAAACCTGAATTCAATGTATTCAAACTTTTAAAGCTTAACTTAGAATAAGATGAATTGACAGAAGTTAGACGATGTACACATCATGTACTTGAGGCATTAAAATATTAAACAGCTCAGGAAATCAACCACCAATTGAGAAATGGCACTGAATGAAATTAGAAAATATTTACACAGCAAAATAAACAATTAACCACATAGAAAGACAATCTAAAAATGGGACAAAATCTTTGCTAGATATGTACCTAACAATTGACAACATCTACAATATACAAAGAACTCAGAAAGCTAAATACAAAAATACCAAACAACCCAATCAATAAATGAGCTAATGAAATCATGGGGCTTTGAATGTAGAGTGTCCCTCATAGACTCATGTATTAGAATACTTGGTATGCAGTTGGAAGTGCTGTTTGGAGAATTTGTGGAACCTTTGGAGGTGAAGTCATGCTGGGGAAAGTGTTTCATTAGGGGTGAGCCTTGAGGTGTTCTAGTCCAGCCCTGCTTTCCAGGTTCAGTTTGAGAAAATCCATCTCAAGGGAACGACACAGGAGAGTCATAGAAGAAGATACCCAGCATCCCCATCTTGCCTCTGCATGCATATGCACCTGTACGCACGTGCATGCACTATACACACATACCACATCACACATAAGAAAAGGAAAACAGGTCAAAATCCCCAGGGAGCATGTTTTATGTTAGTCTCCCCTCTAGGTCGTGTGTCTTCTTTCTACAGCAAATGTGTCATGTGGCCATGACTGAGCATCCACTCCAGTGACTGAAGCATTCATTTCTGTGAAGTTCACTCTTGCCACTTCTTCAGTGAAGCTTCTGGGAAGGAAACACTGCCTTCGTTTTTCTTCAGAAACGTTGAAACATTGTTACTGATTCTTCCTTCACTGGCCAAAGGATAGTAAGTTCACTTCAGAAGGAGGAAAATAAGAAACCTGGACATGTATGCAGCACCTTGAAGATGCAATGTGGTCCATTATCAGTGTCTCTGATGTTCACTTTGGAATTGTCTGCAGGAAAATCTTTGCCACCTTATATGAAAAGAAATGAAATCAAAGATCATGAAAGCATTACAGAAAAACAAGCACATGCCTTTAGAAATTTCATGAAATACAATATAATTTCTTATTAAAGATGAAAAGGAAATATTGAGTAAAAAACAGGTCAATAACGTTCATTAATAAGAAAGAAATTTCAAACTTAAAAGCACTTTCACTCAAATAGCAGAGTGAAATTTTTATCTCCTTCATCTTGTGTTTTATTTCTCCTACAAAAAATAGTACTTTCCATAACCTAGAAGAATCTTGATTCTTGAAACATCCAAGCTTTTGTATAACTTCATTCTTTTTCTTTAAGTTGTTTCTTTGACTAGAAAGGACACTGATATAAATTGTATTCCTATAAAAATCCTATTTATTTTCCAAAGTTAAGTCCATTTGTTCTGTTAGATATTTCACTTGATCTTTTTTTTTTTATTTTACTTGATCTTGATCAAAACAACAAACTTTCTAAAAGATTTGAACGCTTTCATAACTTTCATGAGAGCTCACCGAAGATAAAAGTGATACTTTACTGTTCTTGGCAAGTTCTTTGCAGAGTTCTTTTCAAGTTCTTTGCAAGAGAAAGTAATGCAGATGTTCAAATGCATGAGCAAGGAAGGAAGAATGGGAGAGAGAGAGATCTATGCCCTATTTCTGCCATCTGTAGTCTGTAGGTTGTCTGAAGAACAAGCAGAAATCATTAGAAATTGAGAACATGTCAGCCAGAAGATGAGTCATCAGCCTCTTCACCTAGCAGAGGCAAAATTTACTGAAGTTATTCCTCTAAATACTCCTCCCACCTACACAAGGGCTAGGTCTTCAACCCAGGTGATTCCTTTCTATAAATCTGCTAAGTACTTAGACTCTGAAAAATGCAATGGTTTAGTACTAAAGGTTTAAAGAGGTATCTGATCAAACATCCTTACAGTTATGATATCCACTGTCTGAGGGCTGAGTATGGATGACTGCTATCTTTCCCTGACATTTACCCAGCCAAGACCAGACATCTAAAGATCATATTACATGGCACTGAAACAGGTAGTCAACCATGGATCTACAGTTCCTTGGATAACTATTGCTTGAGATTCCTAAGAATAGAGAAAAGTATTTGTTTGTCTTTCTCGACCTTTTGAAAGGCCTTACAAGATGAGAATTTTCACAAGCTTAAGCAAGAAACTTTTGAAACAAAACTCCAGTGATCATAAATTTGGAAAACAACTACACCTGTACTTTAATCACAAAAGCTAGCCCTAGAAGGGGGCACATGTCTCCTCAATGAAGCAAATGGCAATCATGTAAGATAAGGAATATTGACTCTCAACAGGAATGGACCTGTGAGAACAGTCACCAAGAGTGTCTGTGAAGAAGATTCTAGCTCGGGTTTATTGATGCAGGAAGACCCACCCTAACTTGCAGGGGCTGGGATCTGGTCTGAGTTAAAAGGAGAGTGGTATGAAGGACGTTCTCCATCACTCTGCTTCCTAACTGTGGGATGAACATGAGCAGCTGCTTCCTGCTTCAGCATCCATGCCTTACCCAACATGATAGAATGTGTCCCCTAAAAATGTGACCTGAAATAAACTTTTCTCCTTCAAGTTGCTTCTTTTCAGGAATTTTATCACAGCAGCAAGGAAAAAACAACTAATGCACTTTGAAATCAGAGTGTGGGGGGAGTAATACATAGGAGATAGAAAACTAAGAAATATATTAAGTTTGAGAACTGTACCTAGGAAAATACTGTGGGGAAGTTTACTAGCCTATAGGTTTTTTGGAAACAATAAATGGGGGTTAGCATTGGTTTTGTTTTTTGTTTTGATTTTCATGAGGGTTTTGTTAGCTTTCCTTTTATACTGTTTTTAGTCCAGATTGACCTCCATCACACCTGGCTAGTGCTGGTTTTTGAGAGAGAGAGACAGAGAAACAGAGAGAGAGAGAGACAGTTATACGGGAAAGGAAAAAGAACACTTGACCTTCAGCCAAAAATGTTTCTTACTTTTCAGTCTTAAAACAGTTTTCAGTATCAAAGGAAAGGACCAAAAACAAACAAAACAAAACACACAGAAAACAAATCCCAAGAGACTACAGGCCCCAAGCTCCCTTCATACTCTAGTCATAGAAAATAATGTACCATGATTGAATCCCAAGAGTTCAGACTCACATGCCACAATGAGTAGATTTCATTTCCTTCACAAAAAAGAAACATCTAATGAGGACACCTACCAACCGTGATTGGGGAATCTATAACTTCTTCCAAGCAAGATTTAACAATTGTAACAGAGAACAAATGAACACTATCTTTCTTCCCTTTTATTTTTGTTTTGTTTTCTGAGGTAGGGTCTCACTCTAGCCCAGGCTGACGTGGAATTTGCTATGTATTCTCAGGGTGGCCTCAAACTCACAGTGATTCTCTTACCTCTTCCTCCTGAGTGTTGGGATTAAAGATGTGTGCCACCAGGCCTGGCTTCTCTTTTCTTAATAGAAGTTCATAAGAGTACAAAGATGAAAAATCTAAATCACATAACATTAGAGCCATCCTACCCCCACAGGGAAGAGATTATTCATATGTTGGTGGTGACACTGGCATAAGTGAATCTATATCATATAGTCATATAGAAGTATAGTATCCTATAGAATTATAGTACATACAGTATGTACAGTACATAATATTGATAAATATAAACCATTATGCCACTGGTTTATACATTTGCTATATACACTTTTATTACTGTTCCAGAACAAACTCTTCATGCATATTGTGATGGCTTGATCCAGGTGTCTCTCACAACAAATGGGTTGTGAATGCTTGGCCCCCAGCTGATTGCAGTTTGAGTATTGAAACCTTGCTGGAGCTGTGTTGTTGGTGGCAGGTTTATGGGGGTTATAGCCAGCTTCCTCTTGCCAGTAAGTGGCACACTCTCCTGTTGCTATTGTCCTCCTGATGTTGGCCAGGAGGTTATATCAACCTCTGCTCATGCCATGGTTTTCCCTGCCATGATGGAGTTTCCCCTCAAGTCCATAAGCCAAAATAAACCCATTCCTCCAATCAACTGCCTTTGGTCAGGCTCTTTTTCTGTAACACACACACACACACACACACACACACACACACACACACACACACATCTTTAACACAAACTAAGAAACAGCCTCAGGCAGTTTTTCATTGTTCATGTGACAACCTAAGTCTCTGATGAGATTTTGGATTTTGAACGGTTTTGGGATTGTCAAAGACTAGAATTCTTTTAAAGCTGGGTTGAAAGCATTTTGCATCATGG
>PVHP010052749.1:0-10992 GCA_004024765.1 Zapus hudsonius
AAATTATTCTGATATTTATGGTGGGAAACTTTGTCTTCTTGCTTCTAAATCTGATAGAAATAGGCATGAATGTTGAAAATAGGCTTCATTACTATGCAAGAAACATGACTTGGAATTCCAGAATTTCTGACTTTACCTCATTGTCAGAGATGATCCTGTTTAATGTGACTATGTTCTCCATAACCCCGTTTTCTGTGGCCGTGTTCTCCTGTCTCCTGCTCATCTTCTCCCTGTGCAAACATCTCCAGAAGATGAAGTTCCATTCCAAAGGACACGGAGACCCTAGTACTAGGGCCCATATAAATGCTTTGAAAATTATGATCTCGTTCTTTCTACTCTATGCCTTCTATTTTCTGTCTCTTCTAATAGGATGGTTTTCTCACAGGTATCAAAGCACACTGGTTTATGCATTTAGCATGATTCCTGGACTCATGTACCCTTCAATCCACTCACTTTCCCTGATTCTGGGAAATTCTAAACTAAAGCAAACCTTGCTGTTAGTGCTGAAGCACTTGAAATGTAGGCTGAAGGTTGAGAAACTCACAACTCCATAGATATGGAAACCATATGCAATTGGATGTAATAGAAGCAGGAATCTTTGAGAAGTTCAAAAGTATCTTTATTCTTAACATAGGAAGTCTTTGATAGAATTTCTATTTCTAAATTACTTGCTTAAATATTCTTTATGGACTTATCTTTCTTTTTTCCTTTTTTCTTATTTTTAGTTGACATACAGAGATTTAGGTGTCATTTTTTCTGGCATTTTCAAATACAATTTCTCTTTGCTTGTCCTCATTCCCCTTCACCTGGGACAACTATCTTCTCTTCCCATGCCACTTCCCCTTGCACCGCAAAATTCTCCTTCTCAGTTCCCTATCTTCTTCTGTTACCATGTCACATGTGTCCTTTTACTCTTCCCTCACTCCTTTATATTTGCTTTTGTAATCTTCTAACTCTAGATTGTTCATGATTTTCAATTTAAAATTATTGAGATTGGTGTTTGAAATACTAATTCTAAAATGAAGCTACATAATTAGTTAATTAAGTGCAATTATGGAAATTATTTAGAACCGAAACAGAGAAAAATTTACCTTTTACCAATAGTGATAGTGTGTGAACATTGAATTAAAAAATAAATTTTGGTTACCTCATATGATAATGACCTTCCTTATTCATTGTTATATCCGTATGAATGCATGAATATTTCATGCATCGCAATTAAACATGGTTGGGAAGATAGTTTATTTGGTTAAGTGGTTGTCAGTGTAGCAAGAGGCCTGGAGATCAGATTCCCAGCAACCTTTTAATTCCATGCATACAGTTCCAATGTAGGGGAGACAGAGACATGGGATCCATCGGGCTATATGGCCAACCAGTGTAGGTGGATTGGTGAGCTCCAGACTCAGTGACAGGCACTGTCTCTCCAAGGAAGAAGGACAATGACTGAGGAAGTTAGGTGATGTCAACTTCTGGCCTCCACTGGCATACTCAGGCACCACATGAACACCCCCAGTAAAGCACATAATCCCAGGGAAAAGTAAGTGCCTTCTAGCAAAACAAGGGAACCCTTGCCAGGTGCTCATGGAGTCACCATAACAGTGTGTGTCTAATTGTATAGTAAAATTCATGGTAACTTTAGTCTCCCTGTAAGGGTCACATATTCACAACAAACTCATTTTTTCCAGCCTTCCTTACATATCCCTGCATTCCTCCACCAGAAGACAGAACAGAATACCACTATCCCTGCTTAAAACATTCCATCTTACTCTGACCCCCCACTTTCATGTCCCATTTTTCTAGTATTCCCCCACAATGCATTCCATTAAGGCCCCCCTTCTCTCTATTTTCCTACTGCTACAGAAATTCACTCTAACTTACACTTACAAAATCAAATCTAAGCTCCTCACATGAGGGAGAACATGAGGTATTTGTCTTTCTGAGTCTGGAAACCTCATAAAAATCCTGCCTTTATAGAAGGCATTTGCAAGTGCTCCTTCCCTTTCTCTTATAAGGAATATATGAGGACATAAAGGTTTTATTTTGTCAAAGGTTTGGTAGAGTTTTGTAGTGAACCCATATGGACCAGGACATGTAGTTTGAAGATCTTTTATTATTGCTTCAATATTATTGCCGATTATACTTCTATAGTTATTTCGTGTTGATAGAGAGAAAGTAATGTAGGGGTGCAGATTAGAAGACAGTGCAATAGAAGCAAAAGAGATAAGCTAAAAATTGGGGAGGATGGGAGCATTTTAGCTAAATAGACTGAATGATAGCAGTGAAAGTGTGCCAACAGGTAAAATAGAATAGATGTATCTCATAGGATGCTGTTCCTGTCATCAGAAGAGATTATCTTCTTATGGAAAGGAAAATATATAGGAAAAGAATAAAGAGAAAAGCTAATTTGAACAAAACACACAAAACAAAAACAAAGTATAACTCTTCCCCCCACACACGTATACACACACACACACACACACACATATACACACACACAAAACAGAAGGTAAGAGTAGAATGAGGGCCATGCTGGCCTGCAGGTGTCTGAAACAGGAGAGACGTAGAGAAAGAATGCTGCTTGAAGATACAGAACTTTCAAAGTGACTGGGTTGGTATTGGACTCTCCTCTGCACTTCCTCAGCTCTTGGAATTTGTTTTTTTTCCCCTTGAATGGAAAATCCTCTGGGAAGTTTTTCTGAGGTTGAGACACTGCAAAGAGTTGTGAACATCTCATTCCCTGGATTCAGTCTGTGTGTGAATAATTAAGTTTATGTCTTCTGGAGAGTTCTTTGTTGCAGTTGTGTCCTCTCTACAGAGGCTGGGAGCGGTGGTGTCTGGGAGAGGTCCATTTCTCCTACAGAAGATGGCAGGGTGGGGTGGAGGGGAGTTGTAAGCATTGGAAATCTCTTAATTTCAGATTTCCAAACCCCTCACATGGAGCTTGTCTGTGTTATCTTGGGGGCTATTGAACTTTAGATTTGTATTTCTGGAATCAGCAGGTGCCTGAGGCCCAGGCCATTTTCTCTGCAAGCAAGTTCTCTTGGTGTATGTGGTCTACATAATGAGGTTGGTTTCAGACCCTGATAAACATGATCCAGGTTATGTATATACTTTCCTTTTGCTTCCTTATATATAACTTCCTTTTTGCTTCCTATGGATTTTCTCATATTGCCCTTTGGGGATTAACTGTTTTATGACCTATTTTGATTTTCTGATTCACTGGCTCTCACTGAGAGCATTTCTAGTATCTATCATACCCAGAAGACATAATAATTAGTAGTATATTTTATTATTTATTTATTTTTATTGTCTATAATGAGTTACATTACTTATTGGGAAACAATGAGTTGTTATCTCCATTTCCCCAATGCCTCCCCTCCCCATCCTCAATCAGCTGGATATCCTCCTCCATAGGTCGTCTGAATCAATCCTTGTGGAAGTGGACCATGGATGGCCTAGTATTCAGCCCAGTTGTCCTGGCCCACGCGTGTTATTACTGAGGGGTGCAATGCCTCTGGTAGTCTCCCCCACCATGGTTCTCACAATCTTTTTACCCCCTCTTCTGCTCAGTTCCCTGGGTCATGGTGGGTGCGTATTCAGCCTGCTTTAATGTTGAGAACTTAGGGTCTTTTATCAAAAATCATTGGTTTCTGTCTCACTGGCTTATCCTGTGTTGATTGAATGGCTGTGGCTGTGGGTCCGTTATTCATCCAGTTATTCTCTGTGGGGTTCCATATGGATCCTCCACGATATGACTGTGGTGGCTCATCTCTTGCCATGATCTCAGCTATCAGACTATGGTCGGTTGGTAGGGTTAGATGGGGCACAGCTCTCTCTCTGCATCCTGAAAAATACAAACACAATCTCTATTGCAGAGTGAGATCAATATAGGTTAACAAATATAAATAATTCTGGATTACCTAGATTCTATTTTTAGTAGCCTCCCTGTCAATCGCTCCCATATTGCATCTTTTCTTGTGAGCCCAAGAGTATGGGATCCGGTACATATCGCCCTGAATCCCCAGTTCCTGTCAAGGGCTCCCCCACACTAAGTGGAATATTTGGCTGAATTTATAAGGTGCTAATTGTCTCCCCCTGGCCTAGGCTCCTCCATTGCACAAGTGCTCCTTTCTTGATTTGATGTTCTGTTCCAGTAGGAGGTGTGGTCAGCTTACTCATGGCGGCAGACTGTTTCATGCCAGTGGTCTCTGTTTACTACAGCTGTCATTGACCAGCTTCCCCTGGCAGCTTGTGCAGTGCCTTTCAGCACTACACTAACTGCCATCTGGGTGCTGGATACCATTCCGGACTCGAAGGGTCTCTTGATGCTGATTGATGGCATTCTGTGGTTTCTTCAGCAGCAGGGTTTTGCCTCAGGCCTGGGATGGGCATTCAAGAGTTTTGACAGAATTCTGACTTATTTTTGGAACCTCATGTGTCACTTTGGTCAGCAGCTCATTGAGGGAAGGAACCAGTGGCTGGGACCACAGGTTGTCAGACTGATCAATTATTCAAAGGCTTAGACTCTCTCCCCTACTACTCATGGCCCCTCTTGCAAATCGACAGCCACTACTTGCTCAATAGATTACAGTGTGCTCTTGAGGATTTTATGTTTTTGAACCTAATTTGGTTTAGCCTCATTCTTAAGCCATTTCCCTCCCCCCATCCCTTACCCCTCATTCATAAGCTCTCATTTCTTTCTACTAGTCTGCATAGAGATTACAGTTAGCCCGGTTAATGACAATATGAGGGAGAATATGGGGTGTTTGGCTCTCTGTTCTTTTGAGAGATCATTTAGTAGGATCTGCTGCAAGTCAGACCCCTTTTCCCTAAATTTTGAGATGTCATTTTTCCTTTCAGCTGAATAGAGATCCATGGTGTATATATACCAGATTATGTCATCCATTCCTCCATGGAGTGGCATTTTGGTTGATTCCTATTCTTTGCTATTATGAATTGAGCTGCTATAAACATAGTTGCACAAATGTCTCTCTCCTGAGAGGTGATATCTTGTGGGTCCATGCATTGTAGAGGAATAGCTGGGTCCATTGGTAGCTCTATGTCCATTCTGCGGATGAGTGTCCACAGTGCTTTCCAAAGCGGTTGAACAAATTTGCAATCCCACCATCAGTGAATGAGGGTTCCTTTTTCCCCACATCCTCGCCAGCAATTATTGTTGTTCGTTTTCTTTATGATTGCCATTCTGACTGGAGTAAGGTAGAATCTCATTGTTTTTTTTATTTGCATTTCCCTGATGCTTAAGGATGAGAACTTTATCATGTGAGTAAGGCCATATGTGTTTCTTCCTCTGTGAATTCTCTGTTGAGATCAGCGACCCATTTTGTGTGGGTGCAGTTTGAGTTTTTGTTATTAATTTTTTTGAGTTCTCTATAGGTTCTGGAAATTAGGCCTCTATCTGAGTTGTAGCTGGCAAAAATCATCTCCCAGTTTGAAGGGTGTCTATTGGCTCTGAGTACGCTATTTTTGTCTGTACAGAAGCTTTGGAGCCTAATCAGGTCCCATTGGTTAAGTGACTATTGAACTTCCTGGGATACTGGAGCTTTGCTTAGGAAGTTGTTCCCTACTCCTATCTCATGTAGAGTTCCTCCTATTTTTTCCAGGGTGTTTAGGGTTGTATGATTAGTTAATATTGAGGTCTCTGATCCATTTGGAGTTGATTTTAGTGCATGGTGAAAGGAATGGATCTATTTTAATTTTTTTACATGTGTTTATCCAATTTGTCCAGCACCATTTGTTGAAGATGCTATCTTTAGCCCAGCACACTTTGTTGGCTCCCTTCTCAAAGACTAAGCAGCTGATGTTACTTGCTTTGAAGGCTGGGTCTTCGATTCTATTCCACTGATCACACTGTTTTTCTGCCAATACCATGCTGTTTTAGTTACTAAGGCTTTGTTGTATGTTTTAATGTCAGGTATGGTGATTCCTCCTGTGTAAGTTTTTTTGTTCAGAATAGTTTTAGCTATTCTGGGTCTTTTGCCCTTCCAAACAAATTTTGAGGTAATTTTTCTATGTCTGTGAAGAAGGAGGTTGGGATTTTTATTGGCATTGCGTTGAATCTGTAGATCACTTTTGGCTGGATTTCCATTTTTACTATATTGATTCTCCCCATCCATGAGCATGGAATGTCTTTTCATCTTAACACATCCTTCTCTATTTCTTTCTTGAGTGTTTCAATACTTTCACTATATAAGCCTTTCACTATCTTGGTTAGTGATATTCTTGGGTATTTGATTGTCTTTGAGGTTATAGAGAATGGAAAAGTTTCTCTGATGTTTCTTTCAGAGTTATTTCTGTGTGTTAATTTTGTAGCCTGCCACTCTGATGAAGGCATTGATCACCTTTAGGAGTTTATTGATACTCTTCTTTGGGTCTGATATATATAAGATCATGCCATTTGCAAAAAGGGATAGTTTGATTTCTTGCTTTCCGATTTGTATCCCTTTTATGTTATTCTCCTGTCTTATTGCTTGGGCTAGAACTTCAAGCACTATGTTGAAGAACAGTGGTGAGAGTGGGCACCCCTGTCTTGCTCCTGAATTAAGCGGGAACTTCTTGAGTCGTTCCCCATTTAGGATAATTTGTGCTTTAGGAAATCTATATATTGACTTTATCATGTTGAGATATAGGCCATCTATACCTATGCTTTCCAGGGTTTTGAAGATGAAGTGTTGAAATTTGTCAAAGGCCTTTTCAGCATCAATTGATATGGCCATGTGGTTTTTGCGATTGAGTTTATTAATGTGGTGAATTATATTAATCGATTTGCGTATGTTGAACCATCCCTGCATCCCTGGGATGAAGCCAACTTGGTCAGGGTGAATTATAGTATTGATGTGGGTTTGTATTTGGTTTGCTAGGACTTAGTTTAGGATTTTTGCATCCAAGTTCATCAGGGATATGGGTCTGTAGTTTTCTTTTCTTGTTGTATCCTTGCCTGGTTTGGGAATTACGGTGATGCTAGCTTCATAGAAGGAGTTTGGGAGCCTACCCTGTTTTTCTATGCCCTTGACAAGCTTCAAAAAGAGAGGTTTAAGTTCTATGATGAAGGTTTGGTTGAATTTGGCTGAGAAACTATCTGGACCTGGGCTTTTCCATATGGAAGGTTCTTGATTACAGATTCAATCTCTGTGATTATGATCAGATTGTTTAGCATCTTTATCTGCTCTGGGCTAAGCTTTGGTAGTTATTAGGTGTCAAGAAATTTATCCATTTCTTCCAGGTTCTCTAATTTTGTGGATTAGAGGTTTTGGAAAATTGACCTGATGATATTTCCAATCTCTTTGGGATCTGTTGTGATCTCACCCTTGTCTTTTATTATTTTGTTAATTTGGGCCTTCTCTGTTTTTTGTTTGATTAAATTTGCCAGAGGTTTGTCAACCTTATTGACCTTTTCAAAGAACCAACTCTTTGATTTGTCTATTTTTAAAATTTTTTTCTTTGTTTCCAAGTCATTAATCTCAGCTGTGATCTTAATAATTTCCTTGCATCTCAAGCTCCTAGGGTTGTGTCCTCATTTTAATTTGTTTCTAGGAAGTTCTGGATTTCCTGTCTGATTTCTTGTTTGACCCATTCATTGTTCAGGAGCAAGTTGTTCAGGGGCCAATATCTGTTGAAAATTTTAGATCCTCTCCCATTGTTAAACTCTAGCTTTAATGTGTTGTGGTCTGATATGATGCAGGGGATGACACTGATCTTTCTGAATTTGTTGAGGGATGATTTATGGCCCAGTACGTGGTCAATTTTGGAAAAGGTTCCATGCGCTGCTGAGAGAATGTATAATCTGTGTGCTATTTAGCAACTTGATTTCCCTGCTTGTCTTTTGTTTGGTCGATCTGTCTAGGGATGACAGTGGAGTGTTAAATTCTCCTACTATGATCGTATTGGCATCTATATCTGCTTTGCTTTTGAATAATTTATGCTTATTGAACCGAAGGGCCCTTGCATTTGGTGCATACATATTTACTATAGTGATGTCTTCTTGTTGTATTGTTCCCTTGAAGAGTAGAAAGTGGCCATCATTGTCCTTTTTTTTTTGCTGTTGATTTGAAGTCTACTTTGTCAGATATTAGAGTAGCCACACCCACTATTTTATTTTTCCCACATGCCTGGAAAACTGTTTTCCACCCTTTTACTCTCAATATGTTACTATAATTAGCAATAAGGTGTGTTTTTTGAAGGCAACAGATGGAAGGGTCCATTTCCTGATCCAACCTGCTATTCTGTGTCTTTTATAGGAGAGTTGAGTTCATTTACATTCAAAGTTATAACTGTGAGGTTTGCTTTAAACCCTGCCATGTTGGAGTGAGGTTTGCTTTAAACCCTGCCATGTTGGAGAGAATATGGAGGTTGGTATCTGAGCTGTTGTTATCTCTTTGGTGTTACCATGGTTGTTCTCTATTCCTTTTCTGAGATCAGATGTTTGTCTCATCTGTGTGGGATATCTCGTGTAGTATCTTCTGAAGGTTTGGCTTCGTGTTTAAGTAATTGTAGAGCTGGTTAACTTCATGGAATACTTTCATTTTCTGTCTATCATGATGGATAACTTTGCTGGGTACAGTAGTCTAGGTTGGCATCTGCACTTCTTTAGGCCTATAATTGCTTTATTCCAGGCTCCTCTGGCTTTTAAAGTTTCTATGGAGAAGTTTGAGGTGAGTCTGTTGGTATTGCCTTTATAGGTTATGAGTTTCTTTTCTCTTGCTGCTCTAAGTACTTTCTCTTTAACCTCAACATTTGGCATTGTAACTAAGATATATCTTGGGGAGTTGCTCCTTTGATCCAATTTGTTTGGGGTCCTATGTATCTCTTTTAGATGTACAGGATTTTCTCTTGACAAGTATGGAAAGTTTTCTTTAATATTTCTGTTGAAAATATTTTCTACGCCCTTAGCCTGGTTTTCTTCTCCTTCTGGGATCCCCATGATCCTAAGATTGGGTCTTTTTATGGTACCCCACATTTCCCTTGAGTCTTGTTTACTTGCTTTTTGAATTTTGTCAAGTTTCTAATTTCTCTTGAATTCTCCTCTGTTTTGTCTTCCATGTCTGAGGTTCTGTTTTCCCAGTGATTAATCCTGTTGGTAAGAGATTCTAGGGCCATTTTTATTATTTCAATATGGATTTGGTTTCTGCAACTTCTTTTTGGGTTGCTTCTATCATCCTGTTGAGATGTGTTTTCATTTCAAGGTTTGATTTAGTTACTTCTTCCTGTAAGTCATTCTAATATTTGCATATGTCTTTGGTCAATTTTTAAAGCTGGTTTTTGATACCTTCAGTTTGCAGGCTTTTCTTTTTTTCTGTTATTTCTCTTCTGGAGTCCATTTTCTTCTCCTCTATTATGTTAATCCTGGTGGCTAAGCTTGTTAGCCAACTTTGTAGTCTTTCCATGATCAGCATGAAGTTCTCCTTAGGATCTGTGCCAGTATTAAATGGGCTTAGTGTCATTTCTTCCTGGGCCTCCCTCTGCTCTCTCTCTTTAGTGGTATCATTGTTGTCATTTGGCATGGTTTCCTCAGCTAGTGAGATATTCTTGCGTTGAGGTCTGCCCATTTCGATTCCACTTGGGTTGATTGGTGGGATGCCTTTGATCTGTTATATACTTTGCTAACGTGGTCTGGGAGTACACTGGGCTCCATGGGTAGGTTCGGGAACTCACCTGTTTAATCTGTGAATGTGTGTGTCTCAGAATTCTGGCTGGGCCTAGCTGGTGCTATGGGGGCAACCTGTTTGGGGGGGCTCTGTGACTGTTGGGACTAAGTATGCTGAGGGTGTGGTGACAGGTCCTATGTAGCCTGCTAGGGGGCTATGGGGCCCCTTGGGGACACAGTAAGATGGGGAAGGAGGTCAGCTGCTTATCATATGGGGTACCGTGGGACTAAGGCAGCGGGAAAACTGTGTGGGGAAGCCACAGAAACCAAGCTCGAGGATACCTCAGGGACCAGCACTTGGGGATTACGCAGAGTCAGTGGGCAGGGATTCTGTGGGGAGCTGGATTTGGGTAGCTGCGGGGGTAGCCAAATGGGGAAATCGTGGGGGTCAGGGCTCAAGGAAGCCGCAGGGTTCGGTGGGCAGGCAATACTATGGAAGTGGAAAGAAAAAGAAAAGAAAATAGAAAAAAGGAAAAGAAAAAGAAAAAAAGTTAAAGATGAAATAGTAGACACTGAGGCTGGGAGGAACAGAGAAGAATCACATGGGAACCTGGTAGGGGCTGTATGGAAGCCTCAGGTCGGCGGTGGAAAAGAAAAGAGAGAAAAAAAGATAAGAGATAAAAAAAGAGGGCTGGAGAGATGGTTCAGCGGTTAAGGCACTTGCCTCCAGTGCCTAAGGTCCCAGGTTCAATTCCCCAGTACCCACATATGCCAGACCCACAAGGTGGTGGCCCTGGTGTGCTCTCTCTCTCTCTCTCTCTCTCTCTCTCTCTGCTTGAAAACGAATAAATAAAATATTAAAAAAAATAAAAAAGAATAAAAATAAAAAATTTTTAAAAAAGAAAAAAGATAAAAAGGAAAGGCACGCAAGGGTGGTGGGTAGAACAGGGTGGTGGGGCAGATGCGCAGGAGATGCCAAGGCCAGGGAGAGGGTCAGCGTAGGAAAAGCCCCTGGTCGGCAGGTGGGAAGAAAAAAATCAAAACAAAACAAAACAAAAAGTTGAAAGGGAAATAGACACACAAGGGGGGGGGCAGGGCCATAGCTGGGGATGCTGTGGCCAGGGGAGGGGCTATGGAGGATAGCCCCTGGTAGGCAGGAAGAAAAAATCAAAACAAAACAAAACAAAAAAATAATAAAAAAAGTTGAAAGGGAAATAGACATGCAAGGGGACGTGGGGCAGAAGCGGGAGACGCTGCAGCAGGGGGAGGTGCTTCAGAGCATTGGCCCCTGGTGGGCCAAAATAATAAAAAGTTAAAAAATTAAAAAGGAAAGACACGCAAAGGCCTGGAAGGGACAGGACAGAGGCACTGGAGACACAGAGGGTGGGAGG
>PVHP010052750.1:0-10985 GCA_004024765.1 Zapus hudsonius
GCTCCCTGTCCTCGTTTCTGTTGTAACCAACTGCATATTCCCAAACTCATTTAGTCCCCTCCCCTTAGCTGGGAACTACTCCTTTCTGGACATCAAAGCCAGGAGTGGGCTTTAGGAATTCTGGGCTCAGTTAAGCAGCAGTGGGGTCCACAGAGGCCTCACATTTGGCCTCAGCATGAAGTGTGCAACGTTAGCATTTAGCAGGAGCCTGTCAACCTCCCCTCCCTCCAAGACTCCCCTGATTCAGTTTTCTCATTTACAACATGCTTAGTGTCTCTACTTCTAAGAGATGCTGGGTTTTGCCTGTTTTTTTTTTCCTGACATTTGAAAATCCATGCCACCTCCTTTCCTCAGAGGAGGCATTTGTATGTCTCTTGCATTTTCAGATTGCTTTATTTTGATTTTCGTTAACTTTGGTTTTGAAACAAAGTATAAGAATGAAGTGTCTTTAGTTGTTACTAAGCCATTTCCTGGCTGACTTTCATTGTAAATTCTTCCCAGGCCCTTGGAAATCTGTTACTTATTTCAGATTTTTTTTGAAGTGAACTAGCACCCTCTGTAGGCCAACATTTTTATACACATGAGAAACTACATCTCTGGGTAAATTTCTGATGTCAGAAATTTACCTTTCAGAAAATACCACTGTGTATTTTACCAGCAATGAGTAGGCACACTGGTTTTTCCAAAATCCTTGGTAATCAATGACATATGACTTTTTAAATTTCCAAAATTTGTTGGATTAATAGTAATTTACAGGGATTTAAATACAGATCTTGACAATTGGTGAAGTGGATTTTTTTTCTCATACGCTTCCTGCCCTTTGTATTTTCCTTGTTCATGCCCTTTCCATGCCTTTGAAACTTCTAGTGGTTATATTATTAAATTATTTTTAAATTAATTATCTTTTTTTAATTTTTATTATTTTTTTAGTCAGGGTCTCACTCCAGCCCAGGATGACCTGGAATCTAGCTCCAGACTGGCTTTGTGCTCATGGCGATTCTCCTACCTTAGCTTCTTGGGTGCTGGGACTATAGGTGTGCCCCACTGTACCCAGCCCATTGTTATATTGAGGTAAGGTCTCACTAAGTAGCCAATTCTGGCCAGGAACTTTCAGTCCTCCTGCCTCAACCTCCCAAGTGCTGGGATTTCAGACGTGTATCACTACACTCAGCTCATTTGAGCAAGACACAGTTAGGAGGGACCACAGGCACAGGATCTACTGTGCTGCACAGGCTGGCCTTATGCTCAGAATATAGTGTCACAAGGACAATTATGGAGTATTTTTGTAGGTGATTTAGCAATATAGACAGAGTGTCCCAAGCTGTCTGTAACATGCTCAGTGGCAATCAGTCAGCGTCTCTTCTTTCTTGGGCCAGCCTCTGGCATCTGGCAATGCTGAATGGTGTAAAAGTTTCTTCAGCCTCTGGGCAGAACAGTTAACTGTCTTGCTGTGGCAGGGCCTTCAACTGCTCTCCACTATCTGCTCTCTTCACAGCACTAGGAGACTTTTTGGAAGAGCACACGCTTTCCTCACTGAAGCCAGATCTTCTCAGTCTTTTCTGGCAGCTAACGTGGCCAATGTAACTGGCCTTTTGTCATTGGGATGTCAGTAGATATGTCTATTCCCTTCCAGATCATGCCCTTAAAGGGCATTCCCTTGGTATTGGATTCTTTTTAGTGCTTTTGTTGTTTGCAGTGCTAGAGATTGAACCCATGGCCTTACACACACTAGGCAAGGGCTCTACCACTGAACTCTCCCTGAGCCTTGGGTTCAGTTTGCTTATTGATTCAATGCTGAGGATCAAAAAGCAGAACCATACACATGTAGGCAAGGGCCCTGTCAAGCTATAGCCCCGAGCCCCTGGACTCAGGTTCTAGGCCTTTCTTGCTATTTATCCTGTTTCTGACTCATGCCATGCACATCCATTTCACCACCATTTTCTCTAACAGCCTCACTGCGTTTGAACATCTTCTGTACTCTGTACCAGGCAGGTGCTAGGTTTTACAGTTTGAGAGACTGGTTCAAGAGAAAGACATGGGGTCAGACTGACCTGCAGGTAGATAGCTTGTTAGAGTGGACAAAGCGGTGGAGGCTATAGGAAGGCTGAGGGAGAGCGAAGCTTATTCCTTTAAGGTCCCTTATGAGGGAATAGATAGGAGGGGAGGTATTGTGCCATGAAGAAAGGTGTCCAAGGTTGACTGACATCACCTAACTAGACAGAGCTGGCTGATACAGGTGTTTGAACAGTCCCAAGGGTATTACTAGATAAGGGATATCTGGAAGAACAATAGATCTAATCACGTGATACTACAGTGGCTGGATGTGGAGAGAGATATAGAGAGACAGGCAGAGAGAGAGAGAGAGAGAGACTCTGAAAGTAGTGGCAGCTGGGGTGTGATGGGTTCTAACAGTGCAGAGGGTATTCATCCTGGAAGATGAATTTGATCAGAGTGAGACATGAAGTCAGAAAGTGTTGATGAGTAAATTGTTCTCCTTGTCTACCCTTGACAATGAGTTCTAAGGCCTTGCCTACATGGTTTACACTGGACAGCTTGTTTGAATGTAGAAACAGGTCTAACCACAGACTTATTCAATTAATCTACTTCAACAGGAACCTGGGAGATTCATTCAAACAGGAAAGCTTACAAAGCCCTCCTCCAAGAAACAGCTGCTTCATAGACAACACACAATCTACATGGAGATGCATCACATTCAAGTGAAAACCAAGAGTAAATAAATTCTTGAAGGCGGTCAGAGGAAAAGACCCATTCCACAGGCTACTGCAAACAAACAAATAAACCTGCAAGTGAAGACAATAGGAGCTGGGGAGATGGGTCATCGTGTAAAATGTTTAATTCACAAGCATGAGGACCCAACTTCAGCTCTCCAGCACTCATGTAAAAGCTGGGCTTGGTGACACCTGCCTGTGATCCCAGGGCTGGGGAGGCAGAGACAGGAGGATCCCTGGGTCTCCAGCTAGCCTAGGTGAATCAGTGGGCCCTGGGTTCAGCAAGAGACCTTTCTCAAAAAATAAAGTGGAGAATGATTGAGGAAGACACCTAATGTATACACACATGCACACATACCACACACACACACACACACACACACACACACACACGTATATACTCAAAGGAGAAAGACAGTAAGATGAACACTTTAATGTATCAAAAGAACAAAGCTACCAAGAATAGCTCTCCCAAATCAAGAATCAATAAAAACTTTCTTTTAAACAAGCAGAACCAGAGTTGATGAATTATATGCAGATCTGCACTCCTAACAATGTTATAGGAATCTGTTTGCTCAGAAGCAATATTATCCAACCGCCCCTATGCTGAGAGCTGAGATCCTGGCAAGAGAGGAGCCACCACAGTCATATCGTGGAGGAACCATATGGAACCCACAGAGAATGATGGGATGAACCAGTGGGACCCACAGCCACAGACATTCAATCAACACAGGATAAGCCAGTGAGACAGAAACCAATGATTTTTGACACAAAGACCCCTAAGCTCACAACAATAAAGCAGCCTTAATACTCATCCACCACGACTCAGGGAACTGTGAGGAAGAGGGGGGCGGAAAGATTGTGAGAGCCGTGGTGGAGGAGACTATCCAGAGGCATGGCACCCCTCAGTAACAACATACTAGGGCCAGGAGAACCTGGCTGAATACTAGGCTATCCATGGTCCCCTGTCACAAGGACTGATCCAGACAACCCATGGAGGAGGATATCCAGCTGGTTGGGGAAGGGGGAGGGGGAACATCGGAGAATTGGGGATAACAACTCATTGTTTGCCCACTAAAAAAATGTATCTCATTATGGACAATAAAAAATTAATTAAAAAAACTTTTTAAAAACATTCAAAAAAGAAGCAATATTATACTAGATAGGTCTACACAAAGAAATAGAAAAACACTAGAACTATTGTAAATAATAGGTAACTATGAAGTTCTTCGTAAAGTTCTTATTGACCAAAACATGTGGGTGATCTAAGACAATGATAATATCAGTTTTCTTGTGTATGCACTGCATATGTAAAGTGCAATGTAGAATAACAGTGCACTAAGGATGAGATGGAAGGGGTGAGATCTTTCCAGGTATATTTTCTGGAAGCTAGCATGTTATTAATAGAGATCAACCAACTTGACCTAACTGGTTTATATAGAACATTCCATCCCCAAACCAAATATTTAAAAAAATATTCCTTTGAGCCAGAGGGGGGAAAAAATAAAAAAGACTTGAAAAAGCAAAAAGAGAACTGGAAAAATCCTTAAATATTTGGAAATTAATCTACAGAATTTTAAATACCTTTTGGATCCAAAAGAAAGTAACAGGTTGTGATGGTTAATCTTAACAGTCAATTTGATTGGCTTTTGAATTACCTAGGAGATACACCTCTGGGAGTGTCTTCAAGGGCAGTTCCAGAAAAGCTTACCTGAGAAGGGAAGACCCACCGTAAATGTAGGTGACAACCTTCCTTGGGCTGAGGTCTCACTTTAAATGAAAAAGAAACCAGGAAAAAGTGAGTTGAGCCCTAACATTCATTTCTTTTTGCTTCCTAACAGAGACAGCAATATGACCATTTGTCTTATAATCCTGACCTATGCCTTCTCCTCCATGAGAAAGACTAAGCAATGATTTAAATTTTATTTGATTACATTTTTCTCCAAAATGGTTATTTCCTAGAATGTGACCAAGACAGTCCCATGTACCCCAAGCCAATGCTATCCATTTTCTTTCACCTCCTCCCTTTCATGGAAAGGTACTTCCTTTCAAAACTTTCTTCTTGGGCTGGAGAGATGGCTCAGTGGTTAAAAGCACTTGCTTGCAAGGCCTGAAGGCCTGGGTTCCATTCCCCAGTACCCACATCAAGCCAGTTGCACAAAGTAGTGTGTGTGAGTTTGAGGCCTTAGCGTGCGCATAATTACTCTTTCTCTTTTTACCTCTTTCTTTGTTAAATAAATAAATAACACTCTCCTTAGGATGCAGGTGGTCCTTCCTGAATGCTTCTCTGGATATTCACTTTAGTTTAGTTCCCTTTAGAGCGAAAGGCCTTAGTAAGAAAGAGTGGTCATGCACTCCTCCTAGAAGGCCTGACTCCCACACTCCCTCTAGGAATGGCCCCTGCCTCACACATAGAGCTTTTGTTTTCAGTCAAGTATAGGATGTCTAGAGCACTCTGAAGTCTTCCACCACAGCCAGAGAAAAAGCATATGACCCAGATGAAGCCAAGCATTGGAATCTAGAACACAGTCACCCTGAGCAGAGACGACTAGGGGTGAGTCATTTTTCTGGCAGCCCTCAAGTGTACTAATCCAGGAATTCCTGGTACTGAGATCCCTGGAGATCTCACTGTGGTTCTTCCCGAGCTTGGTTTGTTCAGTGTTTTTTTTTTTTTTTTTTAATTCTGCATTTTCCATGTGATTCCAATCACTCCTCTATTGCTTGAGTTCTATTATTTGCAAAGAAAGAATCTTAACTGAAACAAGTGACATCAAAGACACCGCTAGTGCTTGTGCCAGACTTTTTACAAGAACAAAAATGTCCTTCTCATCTGTCCCGTGTTATTTGCAGTGGTAATACTCTCTCTGAAAAGCTTCCCAATGTACAACTTGATCTGCTTTTTTTTTTGTCTTTCTGAGATATTATGAAGACACTTGGTGCTTGCAAATGATTTGTTCCTAGTGACAACAAGGAATAACATTTCCTAAAAGAACAGTGATTAATTTTCTCAGAACTCTGGAATCTACATAACAGATGTCTAGACGAATGGACCATCAGTAGAACTCTGCTGGGCCTGGGAGAGGAGGGGAGTGAAGACATCGGTGGGGAGTGTCCTTCTGTGCCTAAGAACAAGAAGGTATAGTGCTAGAGAAATGGGATGCCCTTTTCCTTGGGGCCAGAACTGGACCGTGTTTGGGTGACTGGAAAGCATAGCAGAAACTTGCTTGCTTCCTCATACCGTTAGACCTTTCCATCCACATCTGGTTTTTACTGAATGACCCGTTTTGTAAATAAAATGTCACCATATTTCACATACCCAAAAGAGAATCAAAATGCGAATCCAAGTAAAAATCAAGGTTCCAGAATTGACCTTTTTCTTGTCTAAATTTTAAAAGAGATACCTTCCTGCTATCACCAAAATGATTAAAATTTGGGATCTAACCAGAACTGACATGCTTGTACCTCAGAAAGAAAGCATAAGTCATAAGGAGAAAATGGATAGGAGGAAATCAAGCCCCACTTCCTCTATATGTAAAGATTTGTGACATCACCATTTTCTGAGTTCTTAGAAAGATCTTTCAAAGAAGAAAAATGTTTTATTTGCTTAGAAGTTGAAAACAACAAAATAATATTTAACCAAGAGACAATAATAACTGAGGAAAAAGGAGAGTGTTATTCTATCAGGTCAGGATCTCTATGTCTTGTCTATGGGGAAGAAGTGGAAGAGGCTGCATTTAGACTCACAAAACATATCACAAACATGATATGGCTACAGCTGTGACCCAAATACACTGCCAATGGTCCAAGAGGGTGTTGAAAGGGGAGGGGTCAATGCCCAAGTGCGCAGTGTACCTGAGAAGCAGGGCAACAAAGGGCTCCATACAGAGGTTCGAGTTGGCATATTCTTGAGAATGTTTCATTTTTCCAGAATAGAATCTCTTTGGTAACTTGAGGATCAGTGGAGTGTTTCTAGCCCAACCGGGAAGGGGAAGAAGGAGCTCATGCTGAGTAGTGCTGGGGTTTAGATCTTGAAGTAAATAGGCTCAAATTCCGTCATGCAGGTGAGAACCCCCACAGTGAAATTTTCAGAGAGGGTTATAACTCAGTGGGTCCTACTACAGGCATTTCAACGATCTATGAAAAAGAAGTGCTTCCAGAACCGACCCTCTTACTGCAGAGATGGGCCTCTGGAGCTGTGGTTGATGTTAGGAAACCAAGCCACATACCCATGGCAAATAGGATCAGCTCCTCATTAATCGTATGCTTCAGTGGTGATATAGCACCAGATCTGACAGAACCCTAACTTGTCAACACACAAATAAAAGATGCTCAACTTCATTGCCATCAGGGTAATGCACATTAAATCACAATTGGTATACTGGTATAATTAGTACAATTTTGCATCTACCAGATGTGGATAAAGATGCTCATTACAACATTAAAACATTTGCATCTGGGATGGAGAGATGGCTCAGCATTTAAGGCACTTGCCCCCAGTGCCTAAGGCCCCGTGTTCAATTCCCCAGGACCCACATAAGCCAGACCCACAAGGTGGTGACCCTGGTGCGTTCTCTCTCTCTCTCTCTCTCTCTCTCTCTCTCTCTCTCTCTCTCTCTCTCTCTCTCTCTCTCTCTCCCTCTCTCTCTTTCTATTTTTCTCTCTCTGTATCTCTCTGCTTGAAAATGAATAAATAAAATATTAAAAAAAACATTCACATCATCTAAATGGTCAATAAAACGGATATTTTATTTAACAACAAATATTTCTGGTGACTTAAATTTTGGATTATGTTTTGCAATGGAATGCTAGTTAAAATGGTATAGTTACAGAGTTAGAACTTAATGATAGAGCCCTTGCCTAGTATGCACAGCACTGCAAAAGCAAAGCAAAGCACACTCCAAAATGCTATAAACCTAGTACAAAAAAAACCTGAAGGTGTACTCTTTTTTTTTTTTTCGAGGTAGGGTCTCACTCTAGTCCAGGCTGACCTGGAATTCACTATGTAGTCTCAGGCTGGCCTCGAACTCATGGCGATCCTCCTCCCTCTGCCTCCCAAGTGCTGGGATTAAAGGCGTGTGCGACCAACACTTAATGTATTTCATTTTAAATTTCTTTACTTGCATGTGCATATGTCAGGGATGGGATAGATGTGGGTGCATGTGCCAGGATCTCTTGCTGCTGCAAACGAAAGCAAGATGCTTACGCTAATTTTTGCATCTGGCTTTAGTGGGTGCTGGGGAATTGAACCTGGACTGGCAGGCTTTGCAAGCAAGCAATTTTAATCTCTGATTCTTATATATTTCTTAGCCCCATGTATTTAGTTTTTTCAAAAAATATTTTTATTTATTTATTTGAGAGAGTGAGAAAGAAACAGAGAGAGAGAGACAGAGACAGAGACAGAGACAATGGGTGCACCAGGGCCTCCAGCCATTGCAAACAAATTTCACACACATGTGCCAACTTGTGCATCTGGCTTTCCATGGGCACTGGGGAATCGAACTCAGGTTCTTGTGCTTTATGGGCAGGCACCTTAACCACAGAACAATCTCTCCATCCCTCATGTATTTATTCTTAAGAAGTTTTAAAATTATTATTTTGACACTCTCATAGATGTATATTTTGATTAAATTTCCTCCACTCTAGCCCTCCTCCTCCCATAGCCTCACTCATGGAAGAGGGTGACTTGTTAGGGAAGTGAGTGGTCTCCCAATCCCCATCCCTATCTATAATAGACTACTGACAGGCACCAGCATGCGCAGGTCTCGTGCAGGTAACTAGATTACTATGAGTTTACGAATGCAATGGTCTTGTCATGACTGTACACCAGTGTTCTGTAGTACTCCTCCCCGTCCTCCAGCTCCTACGGTCTTTCCACCCTAGCAATTATCGTCCATGAAGCTTCTGAGGGGAGCAGATGATGTGTACATCTCATTTAGGGTTGGATACTCATGGGTCACTTAATAACGTATTTCTAGAGCAAACAAGATAGAGCGGCATAGGAATTTTAAATACTGAAGCTAATGCAGCAAAACACTTGGTTCTTACTTCTAGCATGGTGCTTCCTAAGTTATACTGCATCTTTAAAGGCAGGTACGATATGTGCCCCAATATAATGGCAAGTTCTTTGAAGGCAAAAACCAAGCAGACAGCCTCAACAGAGTAGGTGCTCAACAGCATTAGTCAAACAAATTAGCAAGTGATTGAAGAGTGAAAGACGCAAGTAGGTCGATTGCTTCTAGCATCACTTAGATTCTTTAAGGTCAAGGCCATCTCTACTAATTCTTGGTCCCTGCTTGTGTTCTTGTCCAACTTACCTCTTCTCTGGACTTGTTAGACTAATCAGACGAGCTGGGAAAGAGATAGTGAACTCCATGACTCACTCTTCATCCATACCTGTCATCTCAGCCTGGGCCTCTTAGTGCATCCAAGACTATCAGATGTCTGTGAGACAATCTTAAGACTAGATCATGTGTCTAAATGTGTGCATGTACCTGTGCTTGATTGCACATATGCCAACAAATACTCATGTGAGCTGAGTGTTGTTTTCCTACTACCGTATCACTCCAAATTATAAGGACAGCCAGAAGATATACACAGAAAGAAGTAGATAAACAAACAACTGAAATACAAACACAGCAGCCAGTTTTAGACTATGCTGATGGCCTTTAAGAGATATTTCAAGACTCATAACTAGAATAAATCCCAAAGAGCAACACAATCTGGAAGAGACAAAAGCCTTTAAAATTTCTGAAGAGAACAAGGTACGGACAGGAGAACCTGGCTGATTACTAGTCTATCCATGGTCCCCTGTCACAAGGACTGATCCAGACGGCTCATGGAGGAGGTTATCCAGTTGAGGGGGGAGGGGAGGGCAGTGGGGAATTGGGTATAACAACTCATTGTTTGCCCACTAAATGTTGTAACTCATTATGGACCATAAAAAATTAAAAAAAAAATTCTGAAGAGAACAATAACAAAGAGAATGCTCAAGGTGATTTGAAGGAGGAGAAGCAATAAAAGAACCCACTGCTAAAGAATGTGAGGCAGGTAGCAGTAGCAGACAACACAGAAAAAAATGGGAAAGTTCCACTTTCATTTTGCTTCAAGATTCATAAAAATAACACTACTCAAAGTGGGTTCCACAAAATGTTAGATTTTTTTGTTTGTTTGTTTGTTTGAGACAGTGTCTCACTGAATAGCTCAGCCTGGACTGACCTCAGACTCATGGATCCTCCTGCTTCCACCTCTTGAGGGCTGGGATTAAAGGCAAGTTTGATAGATTCCCCACTTAGTGCTTGAATAGGTTTTGCAAGAGGAAGACATTTGGGAAGCTTTGGGAAAACACACTAGTCTCTTAATGAAGAATTCTTTTGCTTTAAGATGCTGCAGTGTTTTCTGAAATCCTGAGAGGTAAGATCTTCTTTACAGGATAATAATTGAAACTTTTTATAAGGAGGCATCTTATGTGTTGCAGTCAGCTTCACCTTGCTGGGACAGACATGCAACCAGAGCAGCTTTTAGGAGGAAAGGGTATATTTCAGGCTTAGCGAATCCAGGGGAAACACTATCAGTGGTGGAAGAAGCTAGGTCACTTTCATAGATCCAGGCAGAGAGACACCATCAAGTAGCCAGAAAGCATCCAAACCAGCAAGCACGAACTGCTCTCCACATACCACAGGGCTGGACTCCAAGACCTGGCCCCAGTGACATACCTCTTCCCCAGTAGGGAGAGCTCTGCCCACTGGAGACTCAAGATCCAAGCCTGACTCTGTGGGACCATACATTCAAACCACTACATTGTGGAACTAATTGTTATGTGGAACGTTTCTCTGCATTGCAAGTAGTAAATAACCATTGCTACCTTTATCCAATGAGAGACTCTCGAGATTGGCCTATTGATATTCCCCCATGGAAGGGAGGGTGTGGGGAAGGCCTACAGATTCCCATGTGAAACCTCAGGACATAAGATCTGAGATCATTGATCAGTTGTATCATGCAGAACTAGACCTACTCTAGACATGGCTGGTTCAATCTGCATGAATCTAAATATTATATTAAAAATGTGTGCACCTATTAGATCTCTAAGCTTCAACCAGGAAAGATATCCGTGGAAGAAACAAGGGAGAAAGAGGTACATAGGAAAGGGAGATTGGTTTTTATTACTAATTTCAGCAACTCAGTAAGCATAAATCGGTCAGTGCCATTTTATGTTGTGGTTAAACATAAAATGATTGTAACCATAATTATGCAAATTAA
>PVHP010052751.1:0-10999 GCA_004024765.1 Zapus hudsonius
TGTGGAAGAGACAAAAGTTGATCTAATAGAGGAGAGCAAAGCAATGGTTACTGGAGACTAGCGATTTATTGTGGACTTCTACTAGAAGTGTTAGACAGTTTTTAACTCACAGAAATGATGTGTTTGAGAACATGGAATATTAGTTACCTTGATTTGATCATTACCTATTGTATGCATGTATGGAGCTATCACACTGTCTCATAAATATGTAAAGTAATAAGTATTGTTGAAATTAAAGACATAAGTTGTCCTTCCTTTCCCTTCTTCTCAGGGCATAGAGCTATTTGGAGCTGGAGGACTAGTTTCCTTCTCATTTCCCTCAAACACACTATATGAGCAAACAGGAGGTATTTACTGTGGTAGGTTAGTATTTGATAAATGATGACTGAATTCAATTGGTTACCTAATGGCTTAGTGCCAGTCAAATGGCAAAATATTTACTGGAATCTATTGCATATGAAGAAGGCATAAGAGACGTGCTAATTGAGCTGTTAGTCTCTGCAGTAAAGATCGATGTGCCTGAGTCCATCCATAGCTGAGACTAGCCTATGCTTTTCAAAGCAACTGGCCTTATTAGGAGAGAAGTCAGTGGCTGAGAAGAGACAGGCTGGTCTTTTCACAAAGATGATGCCTGACATTCTAATTCTCAAAGGGAGGTTACAAAAGAGAGCCAGAAGGAGCCAGTCATGAAACTTTGTAATGTGGGGTGATGTGAAATACTTAAACTGACCATAGTTTTCCTCCTCATAGCTCTCTCTCTCTCTCTCTCTCTCTCTCTCTCTCTCTCTCTCTCTCTGTGATCTTTCCTCTTTTAGCAGAAGCAAACTTAAGGAACAATCAGGCAGAAAGAATTAAGTTTAAGAAGGTCAACCTCCCATACCTTCCCCTGCTAGGATTTCTAAGGATGTCTGAGGCACTAAAGTTTACACACTCATTGGAGAAGGAATCAACTGTGTTCAGAAAAGTTTCTTCTCTTCACAAGATGGGAGTGACATGCTTTGTAATTAATGTCAATATATGAATCAAAATAAAAGTCAGGGCTGGTGTGATGGCTCAGTGGGTCAAGGTGCTTGCTGTGCAAGCATAATGACCTGAGTTCAGTACCCACAGAATGCTGGATGCAATAGTGAGTGTCTGTAAGCCCAGCTTTCCTATGATAAGAGGGGAAGTGAGGACAGGAGTATCTCCGATGCTCACAGGTCAACCAGCCTCCTGTATCAGTGAACAATAAGAGACCCAGACTCAAACAGGATGAACATGAGGACTGATTGACATCTGAAGTTGTCCTCTGACCTCCACATGGCATGTAGGTGCTGCACCCAACCATATTCCACACACACACAAGTTAATAAAATATTTAAAAATATCAGTGATTCCTAGGTAGAATCCACACTGATTTCTAGCCCTCTCATTGTCACAGGTGGTAGGTGCTAGGTATTCTGGGACATTGAAGAAATCTGGCTCCTTGAAGATTCCAGTCTAAAGAACAAGAGAGGACAAGTGGTGATATAGTCTATAAAACAAATGCCTAAACCGGGTGAAGATGTGCTTCACCTATATTTAGTTTTATTTTTATAACCACTGTTTGCATCAATATTCTCTCTTTCTCTCTCTGTCTGTCTCACTGTTCCATTCCTGTGTAAAGGTGCAAGATGTACAGAGAGCTCATCACAAGTTATGTATTCTGGCCAGCTTTGAACAGTAAGATGAACCAAAACTTCCTTTCCCATGTAACAAAACTCTGCAGCCCACCTTTGGGAACATTGTCAGCAGTACCTAGACGCTCACAGGCCAGCCAGCCTGGCATCTCGGTGAACAGTAAGCGATTGCCTCGAACAAGGTGGAGCATGAGGACTGATACCTGAAGTTGCCCTCTGACCTCCACATATGGGATTGTGGAGGGATGATTTTCAATAAATGGGTGTGAAAATTTTAAATTCAGTTTTCTTTTCAAAATTGAGTTTAGACTAAAATGGATGCATAAAGGATATAGAAATTGCTAGTAGGGAAAATTATATTTTCAGAAAATTAAGAAATTTGGGTTAGAATTTGAAAAGAAAAACATATAATATTCTACTTAGGACAATTATCTGTTATTCTTTGCGCCAGTATACTAGTAGCATATATCTGCTTCAGAAAGGTGAAAAGTTAAGGTATTTAGAGCAATGTTTATATATTTTTTTTCTTCCAAATAGATTAGTTTTTTTGTTTGTTTCTTGTCTTTTTTTTTTTTTTTTTTTTGAAATAAAGCTTTACTTCGTAACCCATCCTGACCTGGAACTCACTATGTAGTCCAGGATAGCCTCAGATTCATGGTAATCCTCCTGTCTCAGCTTTGAGAGTCCCGAGATTACAGGCATGAGCCATCACTCTGGGATACAAATAGAAGAGTTTTGAAGGTAGCTGCTTTTTGCATATCACTTAAGATGTGTGGTCTCTATACAGTGCTTGGTGCATAATAACCAGCACATAAACAAATGGCTTAGATACTGTGTGATAGTGTGGACAGGATGCCTTTCATGGGGAAGTGGTGTTTTTAATCCCGTGAGACATTTGTGCAGCAGGTACAGTGGTGTGTGTGTGTGTGTGTGTGTGTGTGTGTGTGTGTGTGTGCACGTGCGCTCACACACACGTGCACAATAACAATGCACAGTAATCCTGAGTGCTGTGTAGTAGATTTCCTCTGAATTGAAGAGAGAAAGGAGGCTCAGGGGATTCAGGAAGTCATGTTAGCTAGAAACAAACATCCCTTCCTGGGAAGGTGGTGCAGGAAGGAAATTCTAGAGACTTGGAAAGTTGACAAGTCTGGGAAAGGGTTGCAAGACCCTGTCCTATGGCTATGTAAAGGGGAAGGAAATCTCTCTTCTTCTCCTGCCTGTTTTGCTGGTGTGTGTGTGTGTGTGTGTGTGTGTGTGTGTGTGTGTGTGTGTGTGTGGTGTTAGTGATGACTTTCTTTATGTTTGGGCCTGTGAAAGGGGTCCAGCGTCCTTTGCTATTATGGAACTTCCTCAGGAACTGTAACTTCAATAAATACCTTCCTCCCATAACTGTGCCAGGTTTGGAGGTTCATCCCAGCAGTCTGTGGCTGACTATGACTATGGGACCCTGCTAAGAGGCGCGGAGGATATAGGATTATTTGCTGAGACCAGAAGGCATCCCGGGACTGTCTCCTTCTGTTAAAGGAGACAAACCCGAGACCCTGATTATCTCAAGCATATCCTGGACCCTCCATCCCTCCAGGCAGGCCACACCAAGCCTTGAGATAAGCAGGCAATTCAAGGCCTAAACTCACTCCAGCTGTAATAACAAACCTGGACAATAAAAGTCTAAGGTTACAGTCCCTTGCAGCCACCTCCATCCTATACATGTCTAGAGTCACTTATCTATGCAAACTAGGCATCCACAGGGTACTGGCCCCTGCCAATCCACTCATGAGACGCCCACAGACTACCCTACCCCTACCAATCCCCTTGCTGCCTATGCCTCTACCTCTACCTTTTCCTCTATATTAACAACTTTTATCTATACAATAAATGAGAGCTGTTCACTGCCACATTCTCCCGGGTGGGTATGTCCGTTGGCCTACTGCTGTCCCAAGATGCTGTCCACCCAGCTCTGTGGATGAACCAGGGTGTTAGTGTACAATGACCCCCCAAGTAATCCATGGACAGCATATGACAAATGACTTCTTCTTATGGACCAGATATGTTAAATGCCCCAATGTGGGACTCCGTTTTCTCATGTGTTCGTTAAGGTGAATATAGTTGAACCCTTGCATCCAGTTTGATGTATTTGATCAATTCCAAGTGAAAAACAATTAAAAAAGGTTACAACTGTATTAAACATATTCAGGCTTTTTACTTTGTCACCATTTCTTGAGCAATACTGTTTAACAGCTGTTTTACTATATATTCAGTATTGTAAGGAATATAGAGATGATTAGTATAGAGATGATTTAAAACATATGAGAGGACATGTGTAGGTTCTATGCAAATGCTAAGTATGGTATGATCTATAAGGGACTTGAGTGTTTGTTATTCATGGGGGTCCCTGAGGATATTGAGGGGTGACTGTAGTTGCTAATGTACTGTGGCCATCAGATGATCATTAAAAATACCTACAAATCATTGTTACCACATATGGCAGTGAGAATCAATTCAGTTATATTAGTAGGTTACTTTTCTCCTAACACTCAAGGAAAGAAAGCACCTAGTCATTGCATATCTATAAATTTATCCTAGTAAGATGATAAGTACAATATCATGAAGCATACATGCATAGTAGTTCAAGGAGGAGAGCACAATGGCCAGTTTGTTCTGACTTGCCTGCGATGGTTCCATTTTAGCACTGTAGTTCCCTCAGTGTTGACTGTCTTGGTCAACCTTCCTGTTGGCCACACTGCTCTAGGAGTGTTTTGAGACACTGCTTAGAAATACACGGATGCTCATCAAATCACTTTCTAAGTCTAACCTCAAGGCAGTTTTTCAAAACGGCAAATAAAAATTAGATTCTTTCAGAGATTAGAGGTTAAGAGAGATGAGGTGGGGAAGAATTTAAAAAAGGAGCAGACTCGGGAGCTGGTGGCTAAGAGAGAATGCTGGTTAACTTGTCAAAGAGGGGTGTTTATAAAGTTGGTTGCTATGTAGTGTGTTTGACATAAAGTTTCTCCTCCCATAATATCATCTGGCTAATATTTAAATTTTGATTGCGGGATTAAACAGAAGACTAAGTAGAAGAAAAGAGAATGAATCATCAGGAAAATAGACCCCAGATTCCCCACTCCCTTCAAAATATCCTAAAATGCAATATAGGGAGAAAAAGAGAAAATGTAAAGGTGAAAGTGATTTATGACATTGATAACTAACATTAAATTTGTATTCTGAATTTGAAAAAAAGATGAAACCCTCTATCAATGAGTAAGACATTAATAAAATAGTGGAAGTATGAACAAAATAAGAAAGGGGAAATCTGTGAGATTATACATGATGACTAGTAAGTAAGAAGGAAATTCAATTTCATGAAGATATAGAAACAGAAATTAAAATCTTTTTTATATTGATATACTTTTTTATACCCAGAAGATGATTCATGTATGCATGAGTGCATACATGAATATATGTATATAGGTGTGTATGTATGTGTATGCACGTATGTATGTATATATGTATTTGTCTTTCACCACATCAAGCCTTTCTATGAACAGAGCTTGTATTTTAATGGTGGAAATGTAAGTTCAACCACCATGGAGAACAACTTAACAGTAAACATCACATGACCCAGAAAATCTTCTCCTAGAAATACTGGAAAGGTACTCTTGCATTTTGCATAAAGAGATTGGTATATGGATTTATAATGAAGTATTGTTTATAATAATGGAAAAGCTGGGAAGTTCTACCTTGTTTGTTATGGTAATATTTTGAGGGACATTAATTATTGTCACTTCTATTCTCTCCTCTTCAGGAAGAGGGGTAAATTCCTGCTAGGTCTGACCTAAGGACAAGGAGCAGCAGCCTGCTGGGTTCCTTCCTTTTTCTTGGCAGCGTGCCACTGTACGAGAAGGGTACCCAGTGCTCTCCTTTCCTGAGGCCTTGTTGGTACTACTATTGCCCTGTTGTATGGGGACACCTGGGGCAGATGCCTTCAGCCTGTAACTTTGATTCTGGAGTGACAGTGTCCATTTGCCTATAGATAGAAAACTCCATTGTCTTAATAGTGATTGTTTGAGCTCCTTCAGAATTCTCCTTTCTTTTCTTAGGTTAGTCTATATGTACACTGTTTGGGACCCTTTTACTTCCAACATGGGAAAATCAAGGAGCATAGGGAATGAAGAGGCTGTTAGTGTGCTGGGCGATGACCATTTTACCTCAGTTAGGTCCCTTTAGCTCACAGTGGCTTTGCCTATATATGCCTGATTTTCAAAAGGCAGGGCTATGCAAGTGTCACCGGGTCCTGCCCTCAGGTATCAAGAGCAGCTGCTAAGGTTGCTGGAAGCTTGGGCACTCCATCCTTGCCTTTCTTTTTTTTCTTTCCAGTGTACAAAAAGCATGAGCGTCAACTGCAACTATGATGTGCTCACCTGAGATGATGTGGCAACGAGAGAGGACTCAGGATGACTATGGGTAAGACATCTGTCCCACATTGCTAGCCTATCCCCAAAATCTGCTCTTGAGCCACAGGATTTTTGAGACACTGTATTTTAGAGCCTTTTAATAGTTATAGTAGCTTCATATACATTCTATTTAACAGAACACAAAGTGCTAAATTTATTTTTATATACATATATGTATATAAAATACTATTTATAAATAATATAAATATTTATTATAGGATAATAGTTGGCTCTGCAAAAGACAGGAGAAGGGATAAGACAGTATAAATGTAGATGATAAGGTGAATCCACAAGTTATAGGAATTTAATATTACCATTATTTATTATTATTATTATTATTACTTATGGTGCTAGGAATCAAAGCCAGGGCCCTGTGCACACTGGGCAAGCACGCTGTCACCAAGCTACATTCAAACCCCAAATTCACTATTTTTGTCTTGCTTTCTCACTGAATGTCACTTATTTTGTTATGTTCCCAAGATGGTTGATGGAATCTAGACATCACATCTTTTTAAAATATTTTTTATTTGTGTCACCCTTTATTAATCACTAAAAGAGGAGGTAGCTGTTTTACAGCACTGGTAGTAATTGTCTATCACTGGAGACTTATTTTATTTTAGTATAGTTTCTTTATTAGCAGCTTCTACCCTTTTTATCTGTTTGTCTATAATTTTTAGAGTATGAAGGCAGAATGTATGTGCACAAGTCGGCCAAGAGTACAAATTTGGGACAGAATAAATACTTCACAAGTTACTTTCAAAAAGCTCTGCCACACTAGATTTTCACATTGTAATCTTTTAAAATAAAATTTTTGTGTGTGTGTCAACCTTCCTTCCAAACAGCCTAAAATAAGTTGTATTTAAGGAGAAATGCACCTACTGAAAGAGAAGAGAAGACAGTCTTCCTAGTTGGAGGTTTCAGAATCTCCCAAACCAGAACCAGCATCTTGGTGAAGGCTAGGTTGGGTCTATGGATGGGGTTTGTGCTGCTGTGTCCTTGAGGTTCCTGAGCTTTGCTGGACCCCACGTGCTCCAGTTCATTACTCATGAACTGTCCTGCCAGTTCCCACGTACTGGACTGGACTGTGCTGGACTGGGCGTGATTCAGAAAGGACATAGTTATCTTTGTTCTATTTTTCTGGAACTGATAGAATAGTTTCTAATTCCCCAACATGATGTCTTCCATATGTGATATATAGTATTATGGTATTCTTGAAATAATTGCTAAAAGATAGCACATCTAATTGTTCCATAACACGAATACCATTTAATCTAGAAGCTTGTGATCTTTGGTATTGATGTTCAACTTGGTGGGATTTAGAATTATCAAGGAGACATGCCTCTGGGTGTGTCTAAGAGAGTACTGAGGAGGAACACCCACCCTGAACGTAGTTGGTCTCTTCTGACAGGAAGCTCAGATAATAAGGAGTTCTGAGGAAAAAGCAGTGTCACCTGCCTGCCTTTGATTCTTCCTCTGCTGCCATCAGACTACAGCTTCTTTGGCCTTCCGTTGTGGACTGTAGACTTTCCAGGGAGCTTCCAGGCCTTCAGTAATGGATTGGAACTGCTGAGGCTTCCAGCTTGCTCGCTTAGGGATCCTGGATTCTCTGCCTTTCTAGTATGCATATGGCCATTGCTGGATGTGTAATCCAATCTAATATATCCCCTTTGATCATACATATAAATTAATTCTATTGGTTCTGTTCTAGAGAACCCTGCTGAAAACTGTGTTCAATGGATCTATGAATCTTCCCCTGGGTGTCACCAAGTTAACTACAATGGGACCCTTGACCCCATTTGCAGAATCAGAAACCACAGAGGTGAGTAGGATTGAGATATTTACTAAAACATCTCTGAGTTCCTGTTCTTTTGACTCATGGCTCCAACCATCTTATGGCTTTCCCTGGCCTCATCTGTGGTAGTCAAATGGATTTCCATACTGTATTCATCTTCATCTGTTTGCAAACAACGGGTTCAAACACTCCGGTCTTCCACAGCTCTGTAAATCTATTGATCACTACGGAGGCTATTCAGAGGTGTCTTCTATATATCCATGCTGGGAAGTGCACAGTAAGAGAGGGGCACGTGATGAAAAGGCTCAAGGGTAACAATTTGGGGCTGTGGAGATGGCTCAGTGACTCCAGGAGCTTGCTTGCAAAGCCTACTGGGCCAATTCAGTTCCCTAGCACCCACATAAAGCCAGATGCAAAAAGTGGCCAAAGCATTTGGCATTCCTCTCCAGCAGTAAAAAACCTTGGGGTGTGTAACCCACCCCCATGTGTATATGTAAATCAATAAATAAACAGTTTTTAACAAGATGAGAATCCTCTGGGAAGCGATCCATTTGTTTGTAAGCATGGCCCCCAGTGCTTACTGTGCATCATGTGCAAACATGGCATTTTGTACACTGTGTTTGTAGAAGCCAGCCTTCCAGCTGTGCATTTGGCTGCACTCCTGAGTCCTGAACCAGGTCCCAGAGTGACTGGCTTTCTGACAGATGACTTAGTGCCTGTGCAACTTGTGGTGCATGTGGCATCAGGAGTGGCTATGTAAAGAGGCCAGACACTATGGGCCACCCAGCCAAGCCAGGAGGAGGGGGCAGTTGGGAGAAGACCGGCTTGGCGCCAGGGGCTCAAAATGGGAGACTCGTGCCAAATTGAATTAGGGAGATTTTTATATACAACCCGCCCCAAACTCCCGCTTAATATATTTCTGGTCTTTGTCTCCCTGTTTGATGCTCCAGGCTACAGTCAAAGTAGTCTAGTTTTATGCATCTAACTCTTCACTTTGGGAATTCAGTTCAGACCTTAAATTAGCACATGAGACCCTTGAAGATCCAGCATTTATCCTATCCAGCTCCCAGTCCTCGCCCTGCTCATGGGCAATACTCTAGAGAAATCAGTGCTGTTAGTTTCTCAGAATATCTGTTCCTCTTCCTTGGCCACTACATCTCCTTTGGTTTGGGCCATTCTTTTTTGAAAAATATTTTTATTTATTTGCAAGCACAGAGAGATAGACCAAGAGGGAGAGAAAGAGAGAGATGGGGGATTGAAGGGGGAGAAGCATGCAAGGGTCTCTAGAACTCCAGAGGCATGAACTACTTTGCACATCTAGCATTATGTGGGTACTGAGGACTTGAACCTGGGTTGTTAGACTTTGCAGGCAAATGCCTTAACTGCTGAGCCATCTCTCCAACCCTGGGTTGGACCATTCTTCCTTCAGTTATCTAACTCCTATTATTTTCATTTAAGACTACTTAACATAGGGTTCTTTGTCACTGACAAGTGTTCAGATTCTCAGCCTGGATCAGATAAGCTGCAAATACATTTTACCAACATAGCTGGTCATGGTAGGTCACACCTCTCATCCCAGCACTGAAGAGGCCCGGGTAGGAGGATTGCTGTTAGTTCCAGGCCAGCCTGGGCTACAGAGTGAGTTTCAGTTTAGCCTGGGTTCGAATGAGTCTCCATCCCTAAAAAAATTAAAGAATCAAAACCCACTATACATTCCTGAAATAATTGATAGAGATCATATCTATTACAGTTTTTCAGTTGTCTATCTTGTCTCAAGGGCAGAGAACCTCTTGCCTCACTAATGTTTAGCATGAACTGCTACTAAGCAAGGGAACTATATAAATTGTCATCAAGCAAGGATGCTTTTAATTATCTCATCAACCCAACTGTAAGGTGGGCAAACTAGAGCATTTGAACATCCCATCAGTAATGTTTAGACTGGCATGTATGTATTATTAGAGTATAGTAACTCTAATATTGAAATTTAAAAGCTCCTTTTCTCTTTTCCTTTCCTTCCCTTCCCTCCCCTAACCCCTCTTCTTTAGCTATCTTCTCTTCCCTTTTCCTTTCTTTCTTCCCTCCCTCCCGCCCTCCCTCCCTTACTTCATTCATTCCTCATGGCCTTGTATATGCTAGGCAAGTGTTCTAACAGTGAGCCACCTCCCAGTCCTTTCTAAATTTTGAGATAGTGTGTCAGTAATTTCCACAGGCTGGTCTTGTACGTACCATGTAGCCCATCAGCCCTTGACATTGTGATCATCCTGCCTCAGTCTCTAAAGTAGGTGGGATAAATGGTGTTCACTATGGACTTTGCTTTTTTAATAACTTCAGGATCAGGCGTAGTTCATAGCACACTATATGTGCACCATGGCTATTAAGAAAGTGAATAAGTGTCCGCTATTACCATGTACCCACCTGAATGTTGGCATTAATGCCTAATTCTGTATATCTAAATAAAGCCCAGCTTTACTTAGGACCGAGTCTCCACCCTTACTGTGTGGAAGAGATTAGCTAGAGATTGATAACTCAAATAAGAGAAATTACTTGCAGTTAAGCAGATGAGAAGATACATAAAATAGGATGTATCAACTGTAGTATCTTCTTTGAACTGATGCAGTGGTCTTTCTTGAGGTGGGTACCTTTCCTCTAGCCTGGTTAAAACTGTGATGCTTTCCAGTCTTCAACCGAAAAGCTGAGTGTGGTAATATACACTGGTAACTGTAACAGGCTGAGACAGGCCAGCCTGGGCTACATAACAAGACAATGTTTCAAAACAAACAAACAAACAACCAAAAGTTTAACCAATAAAAAAATCCCAAAGTTAATCATAGATTCTTCATGCCCCCAAACGTCTACGTGGGTCGTTCTTACTTGAGAATATGGTTGCTTTAGGAATAGCCCTTGAGAAACGAAGTGCCGGGATACACGTGAACTTGGAATATCTTTAAGTGGTGTGGGAGGTCAGAAATACCAGAACCACTTTATTCATGAACAGTTCTTGGCAAACGATTCAGCTTATTCAGTTCACTTTCAAGAGAATATTCCTCAGTTCTCCATCCACTTTTTTCTTTGTTTTTATATTAGTCCTTCAAGTAGGA
>PVHP010052752.1:0-11002 GCA_004024765.1 Zapus hudsonius
AAAAAAAAAAAGTGTCCAGTGCTGAAACCCAAAGACCCAGTTAAATAATTAGTTATAATTGACACAGGGCATTCTGTGTGTGGAAGTCACCGGTTGAGCCTGGAACAATAAAGAAGTGTGTATTAAATCATTTCAAAGCACTGAGCTGCCAGAGGTGCTGTTATCGCTAGGGCTATGAAGGGGGTGCCTGGCCCTTCTCTCTATATTGGAATTTAATTTCTCCCTTAAATAAATCTCACTCTCAATGGGGGTTTTGACAGTGCCAGGGCCATTAATGAGAAAGAAAACCCTGGAAACCTAATTATCAGCTCAAAAGACATCCAGGGATAGCTCTATGAGGACAAAGTGTGAAATCTGACTGCTGTATCATTCTGGGCTTGTGCTGTGTCTAGGTGTTTGTAACAAATGCAATTATGCTTCTAAGAGGCATTTCAAAGACTGGCATTTAAAGTGACCATATAGTAGATTAAAGAAAAGAAAGTAATAAATTTTATAGACATCATTTTAAACAAAAAAAGAATGAGCTAGGTGTATTGACCTAGGAGATAGCTCCTGCCCACAAAACTGATGCTCAGTCCCGACATGCAGTCTTTAAAGGTAAAGATGCAAGGGACAGGGGGCCTCTCCCCAGAGGAAACAGTGGAAGGAAGCAAGAAAGACATGGCTTAGAAATTCTGCCACATTCATTTGTCACTTGACAAATATAGCCAGCAAAAGCAAGCGTCTTGCCAGCCGATGAGGCTTTGCTGTGTGGTTTTGCTTTGTTCTGTCCTTTGAATGCCCTGAGATCAGCCTTCATTCATGCGCTCATACTCTTCCTAATACACCCCATCATCTGATTATCAGACTGCCTCAGAAAACAGCAGAGACTTTCAGACAGCAAGCCCTAAAAACTTGTGACAGTCCACCTCTCTGAAGGATAATTTGGTCGTATTCATCAATGCCCTTGGCAAATGCACAATCCTGGGGCTAGAAAGAAGATTTATGAAAGGGCTTAAACTTTCAGATCCTCAGCATCCACAAGAATGCCAGGCAAGGTGATGCACACCAATAATCCCAGAAGGAGATAAGAGGATCCCTGGAGCTTGCTGGCTACCTAGTCTTGGCCAAATTAGTGTTCTCCGTTCATTTCAGTGACCTCTTCAGTGACAGACAGGCGCCAGAGGTTGGGGAAGTCCGGACCCCTGGCCCCCTGCGGGGAGCCCAAGTCTCGCTGGCCATCAGGAGAAAGAGCTCCATTGGGGAGAGGTGAGGTGTACTGTCAGGCAAACACACGTGACCGGGAGAAAAATCAGTCTGGCAAATCTCATCTCACTCCAGCTCCCAAAACCCTTTTATAACCTGAGGCTGCATTGTTCAGCCTATTTCTCTCAAGCAATAAGATTCAACCCTTTTGGCGGGAGCCAATCAGCAGAGTGCAGCAGGGCAAAGTATCAACAAACAGGATCAATGCTTATCAGCTACTACTTCTGCCTCCTGGGATTAAAGGTGTGTTGGGATTAAAGGCATGGTGTCATCACGCCTGGCTTTATTCCATATTCTAAAACTTAGCTTAATGTTACTCTGTTAGGCTGGGGCCCAACATCACTTTGTACCAATAAAGAGAAGAATGATTGAGGAAGGCAACCCAGCACCAACTTGTGACCTCCACAAGCATGTGCATGCATACACACATGTGCGCCCACGCACATTCAAACACATCCACACGCATCCATACAACCAAAAAAGGCACCTACCTTTGACGACCTGGAGGTCAACCCAGGAAACTTCTTAAAGACATGCATGATGATGTATACAGAAAGATGGTTGTTTCCACAATGACTTTGAAATGCATAAGGATCTGACCATGGTAAATAGTTTTATTAAAAAAAAATAGTCTGGATACATAAGAAAATAAGATAGCATGCAAAGTCACAATACAACAATATGCTTCTTGGCATAGAGAGGTTTCTATATTGTGGCAGATGGGAATGATCTTGTTTGGGTGGGAAAGATGCTAGATTCCAAGGATGGAGAGGTGACTCAGTGGTTAAGTGGGTACAGTGTGCATCCTGAACACGTATAGGGTCTGAGGGATCTCCAGATCCCATGTAGACAGCTGGGTGTGGCCACACACTCCTGTAACCCAGTCCCATGGGAGCAGAGACCTGAGATTATCAAAGCCCTGGAAGCTGCCAAATCAGTAAAAAGAAGACTCTGTCTCAAAACAAGAGTGACAGATGGGACACCCTAGGGTCCATTCCTGGCCACCAGAGGTGAGCAATTCTTCTGAAAGTGAGCACATAGGGCCCCTGCAAAGACACACATACATGCTTACACACAGAGACACACAAAGATAAAATATTCCAGCAGTTTTCTTTATTTAAGCTAACAGGGTTGGAGTTGCCAGCTAATGGAAAAGGTTAAACAGAAAAATAAATAAATAAAAAGACATACAGCTTAAACAATTTGTTTTAAGCTAAAGCTTACCAAAGACCTCAGTCTACCCATCATCTGATAAAGGCCATGACCACGTTCTTCAGTGTGAGTCTCCATGTCATTTTCTGCATCATGTTTTCACTTGTCTAGCTTTTGCATGGGTCTGAATTAAATCTCTAGTACCAAAAAAGAAGGAAGGAAGGAAGGAAGGAAGGAAGGAAGGAAGGAAGGAAGGAAGGAAGGAAGGAAGGAAGGAAGGAAGGAAGGAAGGGAGAGAGGGAGAGAGGGAGGGAAGGAAAGAAGGATAATCAAAGAGAAAGGGAGGGAGAAAACTTTACCCACACCAAAACTGATAACAAATAAATAAAAATACTTTTTAAAACTAATGAAAAAAACATTTACCAAACAAGACAGAACTTGCATATCCATCAGCTACTCACACACAGAAAGAAATATAAGACAGATAAAAGAAAAAATGTAAATTCTACAATCTGATAAACTGGAACATTGTGCTACATACAGAGCATTGTTCCATCAAAACCTGCCATTTCAGGCTGGGGAGATGGCTCAGTGGTTAAAGATGCCTGTTTACAAAGCTTGTCAGCTTGGGTTCAACGCTTCCGCACCCACATAAAGGTAGATGCAAAGTGGCACATGTGCACCACACATACACTCACACAGACTCACACACACACACACACACACACACACACACACACACACACACACATACATTCACAGAGACATAAAGAATTTTTTTAAATAAATATTTTTATTGTCCAAAAATTAGATACATTGTATTAGTAAATATTACCTTGGTATGCCAGATTCCTCCTCCCTGTCCCCAATCCACTCGGTGGACATACTGGATGGTTCCATGGGGTAGGAGGTTATGGACAGCACAAGAAGCAGCCAGGTCCTCCCCCCTTGTGTGTTGTTACTGAGGGGGGGGCAATGTCTCTGGATATTCTCCCCCACCATGACTCTTACACTCTTTCCACCCCTCTTCTGTTTAGTTCCCTGAGTTATGGTGGGTGAGTATTAAGACTGCTTTATTGTTGAGGTCTTAAGGGCCCCTGTACTTCTGCTTTAGGTCACGTTGGAAATCATTGGTGTCTGTCACACTGACTTATCCTGGGTTGACTGATTGGCTGTGCTGATAGATCTCTTGGTATACCATGACTCTCTTAAGGGTTTCATTTGGGGTCTACACAATAAGCCTGGGTGGTTCGTCTCTTGCCAGGATGTCAGCCCTCTGCCTGTAGCTGATTGGTGGAGTTGGAATGACCTCAGCTCTCTCACTGCCTTCTGAAAATACAGACAGGATCTTCATCAGAGAGTGAAGTCAGTATAGGTTGAGACACACATTTCTAATTTGGCGAGATTCTATTGGGATTAGCCTCTCTGTAGTTCTCTAGTAATGGGAGTTTCTCTTTGGGGCCCAAGTTTTTGGTTCCCATAGGATTTTGACCTGAGTCCCAGTTCCAGTTAAGGGCTCCTTGACACTGAATGGATTTCTTGGCCAATCTGAAAGCTGTTGATTACTCTCCCCAGGTTATGGCCAAGTGATCACTTCTTGGCTCACTGATCTCTCCCAGGAGACAGTGTGTTCAGCCTTTTCATGGCAACAGTCTGCATTGTATATCAGTAGTCTCTGCTTTCTCCAAATATTATTGACCAATTAATTTCCCCTGGCTGCTTATGTAGCGCCTTCCAGCACTGCATATGCTAGCATCTGGGGGCTGGTTGCCATTCTGGATCTTGCAGGGTCTCTGTGTTATGTGATGACTTTCTGTGATTTCTTCAGCAATAGGATCTTACCTTTGGCCTGGGGTGGGTATTCAAGAGCTTTGACAGAATTCTGTCTTGTTTTAGGGACTGTCATGGTTTGATCCAGGTGTCCCCCACAAACAAATGAATGTGTTCTGGGTAATTGATCCTCAGCTGATGGCAGTTTGGGAATTACAACCTCGCTAGAGCTGTGTTGTTGGGGGCGGGCTTTTGGGGTTATAAACCAGCTTCCCCTTGCCAGTATTTGGGACACCTTCCTGCTATTTCCAGTGCTGTGGCAGAGGTGATGTCCACCCCTCTGCTCATGCCATCGTTCTCCCTGCCAGGATGGACTCTCCCCTCAAGTCCACAAACAAGCCAAATAAACCCATTCCTCCACAAGCTGCTTTTGTTTGGGTTCTTTTCGTGCAGCAACTAGAAAGCTGACCGCAACAGGTCTGATCCATTTTTCATGGGGTTAGACTTCCTCCCATTCCTTTCACAGCCCATCTTAGCAGGTGATACCCCCTTCTTCCTTAAGAGCTTACTGTATGGAAATAAGGATTTTATGATTATGATTCATTATTGGTTCAGCTTATTGCATAAGTGGCTCCCCTCTCCTCCCCCCCTGGCATTCTTTCAACCCCTTTTACAGTCTCATTTCACCAGTCAGGTTTGCTAAGGGTTTAAGCTTAACCTGGTTAGGAACTGCATGTGAGGGAGAATATTCAGTGTTTGAGTATCTGTTCTTGTGTGAGTTCACTAAGCAAGATCTGCTCCAAATCTGTCCAATTTTCTTTAAATTTCATTGTGTTGTTTTTTTCTTTCCACTGAGTAGAATTCCATCTTGTAAATGTACCACAGTTTTGTTATCCATTAATCTAGTTTGGGTTGATTCCAATTCCTGGCTATTATGAATTGAGCTGCTATAAATATAGTTGTACAAAATTTTCTACATCGAGATGTGGCATCCTGCGGGTAGATGCCTAGTAGAGGGATAGCTGAGTCCATTGGTAGCTCTATGTCCAATCTCTTCAGGAGTCTCCACACTGCTTTCCATAGTGGTTGAACAAGTTTGCAATCCCACCAGCAATGAATGAGGGTTCCTTTTTCTGCATCCTCACCAGCAATTATTGTTGTTGGATTTTTTTCATAATTGCAATTCTGACTGGAGTAAGGTGGAATCTCATTGTAGTTTTGATTTGCATTTCCCTGATGATTAAGGATGAGGAGCACTTACTTAAGTGAGAAGTGGCCACTTGCATGTCCTCCTCTGTGAATTCTCTGTTGAGATCAGTGGCCCATTTTGTGAGGGGGAAGCTTGTGTCTTTATTATTATTTTTTTTTTGAGTTCTCTGTAAATTCTGGAAATTAGGCCTCTGTCTGAGTTATAGCTGGCAAAAATCATCTCCCAGTTTGATGGGGGTCTATTGGCTCTGAGTATGGTATGTTTGTCTGTACAGAAGCTTTTGAGCTATCTCTCAGCATAGTTATACCATTTGGTTCAAAGTAATCCTGAGGAAAGATTATTCCTGAGCTCAAGATTGATGACTTTGATCATTTATGCAGATTTAACACATGTGCATTTTTAAATATGATGAAAGATCTCATAAGAAACCCCCAAATTGTATTTTTTAAAGTCTCTTGATGTACAACAACACACAAAGAAAAAGACTGGTAACTTCTTGTACAATTCATAACCCCCTATCCGATGGACTGGTCCAGCAATCCCACTGAGATGGGCCCCCAGCAAGTAGGGGACAGGGAGGGAGGAAATGGGGCTACCATCACAAGACTTGCTCATACAATGCATCTAATTATTTTTTTAATCTTTTATTTATTTACAAGGAGAGAGGAGAGAGAATGGCCACTAAGGCCTCTATCCACTGCAAGCACTACTTTGTGCACTGGCTTTATGTGGGTACTGGGAACAGAACCCAGGTCATTAAGCATTGCAGGCAAGTGCATTGACCACTGAGCAACCCCTTCAGCCCCAAATGTATCTAATTATTAATGATAAATAAGTGTTTTTAAAGTCCCTTGATGTTAGGAAGCTAAGCCAAGAACTCACCATTAAATTTTACACATAATACTTGTAAATACAGTTGAACTGTTTCTTTTCAATAACCTTAAAATATACCAAGTTTCCTGAGCCTGCCAGGAAGTGACCTTTCTTAACCTGTTGGAATGCTGGGAACCTGGCAGCTTAGGTATCAGGCTACTCTTCCCAAAGGGGCTTTGTAAGCATTGGATGTATAAAGTCAACCTAAATTCCTTAAAATATCTGATTTATCTGATTAAATAAGCATCATTCTCAAATATGAGATTCCAGATAAGACCTTCATTTCAAAAGCAATGCTCTTAATTATGTCCTATTAATAAGAAGGAAAACATTTTACTGAAAATATGAATACTAATTAAAAGTTTCCAAATTACTATGGGATCAAGTAAGGAGCATGAAATATCTTTTTTTTTCAAGACAGGGCCTCACTCTGGCCCTGGCTGACCTGGAACTCACTCTGTAGTACCAGTCCCAGGCTGACCTTGAGCTCACAGTGATCCTCCTTCCTCATCTCCTGAGTGAGCTATATTTTTGATATCTCACCTCTGCTTCCAAAGGCATTGTGTGCTAAATTGTTTGAGCTCAAAATAGCTTAAAGACAAAGAAATGGATATTCTTTATAGATCTAGAAAATAAGATATTAAGACATCAGCAATATTTTACATACAAAGGACAGTCTTTCCCCTTGGTTCTTCCTGCCCTGTGTAATAAATTCTGGCTCCGCTGGTCTGGAGTCACCTGAACCCACCTGCTTCTCCATTCCAGTATTAGGAGCCCTGGCACAGCCAAATGGTGTTGTTGTCTAGGAAACCTCACAGCAGGCTGGGGATGAAGCACCATTGTAAAATGCTTGCCTAGCATGAACTATGCCCTGAGTTCCCACCATGTACTGCATAAACCCAATGTGCTGGTACACACCTATAACCCCAGCACTCAGGAGGTGGCACCAGGAGAATCACATCTGGTTCAAGGACAGCCTGAATGAAATGCCTGGGACCTTGTCTCCAGAAAAAGAAATCACACAGAGGCCTTGTCCATGAGCCTTCTTTGTTAAAGACGAAACACTCAGCCTTCAGTTGGTGACAAGTGCTGTTTTAGAAGCTTCAGCAAAGCAAAAGCTATCTGCAAGTACCCACAAACTTAACTGGCTATGGTGAGACATTGCTGATAATTGTCCCAATTACAAGATTAATGACAGTTCATTACAGGAACAGCACAATGGACAAGTGCATTAGATTTCTATGGCAGACAAGAAAAGATAATAGGTCAAGATTAAAAAAGATTTCAGACAGGACAATCTATAAATGTGATATTTAATACAACTTTCAAGGAGTTTTCAAGGAGTAGATGTTACTTCTTATTTATAAAAATAGATGAATATAATGTTTAGAATGAAAAAAATTAGACATATAATAATTCTGAGCCATTATACACCATGACTATGATAATTCTTTAGAAAGGCTATAACTGACTGAAATTGTAACTAATGATGATAAATTTTAGTTAGCATACAAAATGATGAGTTTAATTTGACAGTTACATGTACATCATTACCCTTTGCTCATATTCAACCCCTATTGACCCTCTCCTGTTACCACACACACATACACACACACACACACACACACACACACACACACACACACACACTTGTCCATTTTTCTCTTAAATAGTTCCCCTTTGCGCTCATTTTTTAGTATACATTTTTAATCTATATTCTGCATATGAGAGCAAATATGCTATATTTGTCTTTCTGAGTCTGGCTAATTTTGCTTAATACGATGATCTCCATTTCCTTCATTTTCCTGAAGTTGACATAATGCCATCCTGCTTTATGGCTGAGTAAATTCCATTGTGTGTATATACTGCATTGTCCTTACTCACTCATTGCCAAAAGGCATTTCAGCTGATTCCACCACTTGGCTGTTGTGATAGTGCTATGAATGTCCAAGTATCTCTGAAGTATCCTTAGATTCCTTTGGGTCTACTCATCAATGGTATGACAGGATCATCTAGTAGTTCTATTTTTAATTTTTTAAGAAACATTCATACCAATTTCCTTAGTGTGTGTACAAATTTACATTCCCACCTGTAGTGTATAAGGGTTCCTTTCTCCCACATCCTCATCAGCATTTGTTGTTTTATTGTTTTCTTCATGGTAGCCATTCTGACTGGGGTGAGATGGAATCTCAGTACTCTTCTTATTTGTATTTCTCTGATGATACAGGTGCTGAACATTATGTCACATATTCATTGGCTACTTTACATTGTTGTCTAACATCAGGTAAAGCAGCATCAAGACTCTGAAAAAGGAAAGAGTATTAACAATTCTCTAAGAATTTCTATAGCAATATATAATTTCTGAAATGCTTGTATTGATAACAAATTTTTACCTCGAGAAAGCTAAACATATCTCCTTGGTTCACAGCTTTTCCCAAGCAACTCATCAAGAGGAACATATGTGATTCTAGCACATCTCTTTTTACAGAAGGAAACAACAAACTTTGATTTTGCAGGGGACCCATGGAAATCTCAATGTCAGTTCCACATGCAATATTTAAGATTCAATGTGGGGAAGGCTGAAACTGACTGACCATCAACTTCCCCCAATCACCAGCCAGGAACGGAGCATCCTGGACTCTACAACCTTCATTACAGGGCTCCACTCGTACCCAGATATAGCACCAAAGCCATGAAGGCCAGACTGCACTGTGCAGCTAAGGGGGATGATTCTTTGCAGGCTTTTGCTTTATTAATGAAGAATACCGCAAAGATGATGAAAGGGGTCAGTGGGTTAATAAAAGTGATAAATCATCAATGATAAGTCATATCAGAGTCATGAAGGTAGGTGGCATTGGCTTCCCTCACAGATAAAAATGCAATGCTGCTTTGTGGTGACAAGGATTACCTCACTGTCCGAGCAGTCAGTCTCCTCTGAGCCTTCTTTTCAACTATGGCTTATGCTTACCTGGTGGACTAGTTTGAATGTATGTATAGATTCAGATAGTTTATTAAAGCTTTTAACTTGGGTCTCCAGCCTCCTAGCTGGAAGAGGTGTCACTGTGTGACAGTTCAGGCAAGCTCCATGGACCCCCTCCCCTGCAGTGAGATGTGTCTCTAGTCAGAATTCAAACCTAGATACAAAAATTGATTGGTCAGTTATAGACCAATCAGCTATTTCTCTGACTTACCTGTTGGAAATTTTTAAAAGCTTCCCTAAAACAAAGGCCACTCTCTCTTCCACATGTCATCCTAGAAGGAGGACTTTCATTTTCCAGGTAAGGCCCCTCACCCCAGCACATAGGCTGGGATGAGGGGGACTCAAGATCTCTCCTCAAGAACTTTTTCTCCTGATGGGGGCTCTCTATTATCTTTCTTTTCCTGCCTGTTTAATTAAAATGCATAAATTTTGACTAAAACCTCTGCCATGTGTTTTCCCCACACTGGTGGCTAAAGAAGTCTGTAAGTCCCCATATTCCCTTAAATAAAGTATTCCACTATGCCTTAATATCTGGTTATCTATGATTTTAATTCTTTAACTTTGTAGACAAGAAGTCTGGTGCTCCTTAAATTTCAAGGTGCATTGGAATTTTTGCTGGGCATTATCTAAATTCTAACCCCCAGCTCAGTCCTTACAACTGGGTGCATGCAGATCCTGGAGTCCAGCCCTAAGGTGTGTTTGGGAATGGATCCTATTTCCAGCCCAAAAGAGTAAGAGAGCAGTATGAGTTCTAGTGGGGTCCTGCTTGCTCATACTTGCTGCATTTGACTTTTACAGGCTGTTTGGTTTCTCTTTACTTGGATGTATGGAAGCAGTTTCTTCCACCATTGATGGAAATTTCCCCCTGGATCTGTAAGCTTGAAATAAATCTCTTCCTTCCCTGAAGTGTGCCTGGTTCAGAAGTTCATCTCAGCAATGCAAAGCTGTTTATAACACCTGGCCTTCCTCAGTTGAACAAGACTGCTCTCACCCTTTGATATCAGCAAATATGTAAGATTGGTGGGCACTTCCAGAGGGGCTCTAGGTTTTTATGTCCCAGGACAAGAAATTGTACAGAGATTCATTGATAGGACCAGAAACAGAGACAGTTTATTAAAATAAAAATACACTACCAAGAGGGGAAATAAGCTAGAGAAAAAGTTCAGAAGTTCAAGAGCAAACTCTATACAACAAACAAGGTTCTTATGTTGCATGTCATGGGTTTGTGATGTCATTCAGATAGCACTGGCTGTCTCACACATGTTCTATTACATGTAGATCTACATACAGCATCATGCATCTCATTCCTCATTAGCATCTTAAATCTCCACCCAAGAGTGTAGATTTTAGTATGATAATGAGCTGGGAATCACCTTCCTGCTGTGAAGTGCCTAGTGGCTCCTGCCAATTCCACTTGACCTCAGCCAGGGGGTTCCAACTCCTTCCTTGCCTACAAGGCTTTTCTTGAATGGTAATTTTGCAGCCTTTTTGTAAAGCTTTTCAGACCTCACTCCCTGCACTACTCTCCTGCTTAACCTTCACACCAAACCAGCTCCTCTTAGAAATTACCATCAGTGGTCTTTCTCTCCCTTCCTGTGAGCTGTAGGTCCCCAGCTATCCCTGTTCTGGTCAGAGTTAAGTACATTCTCTCTCCCCTGTTGTAAGTCATGACCCCTGTGGTTTGAATAAATTCTTCCTTGCTTGTTTAATTCTATCTGGTAAAATTTTTCTTTGGCATTGGTTAACCATTTCTATATCACAATATGGGATAG
>PVHP010052753.1:0-10992 GCA_004024765.1 Zapus hudsonius
AGTCACAAAATAACAGGTATTGTGCAATTTCATGTGCATTTTTCAAGTAGACATTAGGCAAAAATAAACCAGAAAGCCGGGTGTGGTGGCACACACCTTTAATCCCAGCACTCAGGAGGCAGAGGTAGGAGGATCATCATGAGTTCAAGGCCACCCTGAGACTACATAGTGAATTCCAGGTCAGCCTGGACTAGAGTGAGATCCTACCTTGAAAAACTAAAAATAAATAAAATAAACCAGAAGGCAATGCAAGGCTAGAAATGAAACTTCACAATAACAATAGGCTGTGCAGGTGATCTCTCTTGGCCCTTTGCGATCACTAGAGATTTCTTAGGGCACAAAGAAACTAATTTTATGACAAAAAAATCAATTTAACTAAATTAAAATTTAGGAAGCTAGGTATAGTGGCTCACACCTATAATTCTAACACTTGGAAGGCTAAGGCAAGAGGATTTCCATGCATTTAAGGCCAGTTTGAGCTACATGATGAATTTTAGGCAAGTCTAGGCTACAGAGTGAGAATCTGTCTCAAATAAATAAATAAACAAACAAATAAATAAATACTGGGTATGGTGCCTTTAATCCCAATACTCGGGAGGTTACAGAGTGAGTTTCAGAGAAGCCTGAGTTAAAGCAAGGCCCTTCCTCAAGAAAAAAAAATTAATCAATGAATCAATAGCAACTTAGATATTTTAAATTTTTATTTTATTTATTTATTTGCAAGGGGGAGAGAGAAAGAGAGAGAGAGAGAGAGAGAGAGAGAGAGAGAGAGAAAGAGAGAGAGAGAGAGAATGGGTGGGCCAGGGCCTCTAACCCCTTCAAACAAACTCCATATACATGTACCACTTTGTGCATTTGGCTTTATGTGGGTCCTGGGGAACAGGGCCTTAGGCTTTGCAGGCAAGTGCCTTAACCACTGAGCCCAACTCTCCAGCCCACCTAAGATTTTTTTAATCAGAAAATGTCAAAGTAGAAAGATAAATTGCAAGCTTGTACAATATTCTTTGTATGACCAGAAAGAATTCACAGCAAGTGTGTAACTAATTCCTATTAGTTATGACAAAAGCAGATATAGCCAGATAGATAAAAGCTAGTATTTCAAAGAAGAAAAAAACCATTGAAGATCTGAATAAAGATGTTCAATATTACAGAGACAAAACAATAAGATATCATTATAAATTCATTGGTGTAGGAAAGAAAAAAATTAAAAGAATAACAAATAGGAAGTCAGTGAAGCCATGCATTTGTTACACACTATGGGATGGAAAGTGGTTTGCAGTAGCCAGTTGTTGTAGTCAGCCACATGCCACTGGGATGAATCTCCAAACCAGTCACAGTTTATGGGAGGAAAGGATTTATTGGAGATACAGATTCAGGGGAAGTTCCATAATGGCGAAAGAGGTTTAGCCTTATTTCCCATACCAGCAGAGAGAGAAACCCATCACCAACACCACACACACACTAGCAAACATGCAGGGGGAGAGAAAGTTCTCTCCCCCTTTATATAGCCTTGGGGTGTGGTCTTGCAACCCTATCTCTGACTTGTTGACTTTCTGAGTCTCTGGAATTTTCTTCCTGACTGGACTTCTGGGAAGGGATGTTCATTTTTAGCTTCCTTGAACTTCCTTACATCCTGTCCCCTACTGAGAGGCTGCCTTCCTGTGAACATCCTCAGAGACCTATCCAAAATAATTATAAAATCAAGTTGACAAAAAAACTTAACCATCACACCAGTGTATCCCAAATGGCAGTCAAATAGATTAGAGGCCCATTATAGTCCAGTACAAGCCCATCATAACTGGTTACATCTGGAACCATCCTATTATAAAAGGCCACATCCTGTTACTGAAATTGTAATATCTGAACTGGGGAGGGGGCTACAATTCTACCCATAATAAAATCTTAGTCTTAACACTTTGTGTGTGTGTGTGTGTGTGTGTGTGTGTGTGTGTGTGTGTGTGTGTGTCTTAAGTTACGGTTTCATTCTAGCCCAGGCTGGCCTTGAACACTCTTGGAGATACTCTTACCTCTGCCTCCTGAGTGCTGGGATTAAAGGCATTATTGCACCTAGCCTGATACATTTTAATACATTTGCCCTTCAGTATTCATAGGGGATTGGTTCCAGAACCATTCTCAATGAATACTAAAATCAATCCCTTATATAAAATGTGCATTACATATTGCCTATATATTCTCTTCTGCATACTTTAAATTATTCTAGATTACTTAATACCTAATAAAATGTAAATACTATGTATATTGTAAATGTAAATACTATATATAATGTAAACATTTTGTATACTATAATATAATGTTTAGGGAGTGATGACAAGAAAAAAAGTCTGTTTACATTCACTACAGATGCATTTTTTCCCAAAATATTTTGTCTCCATGGCTGGTCAAAGTTGAGGATATGGAAACCACAGATATGGAGGGCCCACTGTACATGTTCTTGCTCTTGGACTAATTACTCTTGATTCACAAATTATTTTGTGGTAAAATTTTCTTCATTTTTTAGTATTGTTATACATATCTATATCCCTGATGTATAATTCTCAAAAAAAAAAAACTTCAAACACAGATGCTGGAAATACACTGAAATTGAAAGAAGGAAGCCAGGTATGGTGATATATGACTTTAATCCCAGCACTTGAGAAGCTGACGTTGGAGGAGGATTGCTATGAGTTTGAAGCCATCTGGAGACAACATAGTGAATTCCAGGTCAGCCTGAGCTAGAACAAGACCCTACCTGGAAAAAACAAAACAAAACAAAAAACAAAAAATAAATAAACAAAAAAGAAAGAAATGGAAAGAATGGAAGTTTTGCTTTTCTGTAGTGAGTTTAACCAGAGCAGGTGAAAACCAAGCACATGCTCCTCACAGGCCAGCTGGCCAAACAAGCTGAGAACAAAGGAGCAGTTACTATCCCAGTGTTTGGAGATAGCAGTTCATTGGAAGCATTCATGTTAGCTTTCAATGTACTAATTTGAGGTTATTTATGTATTTATTGCCTATTCTTTGAAAAGGAAAAGGTTTCTGACATTAAAAAAAAATTGGGGCTGCAGAGTGAATTCCTGATCAACCTGGGCTAGAGTGAGACTGCTTCACAAACAAAGCAAAATAAAACAAAAAAATTTCATTTCAGAAGAGATTAAGCACTGTAATAGAATGAAGTGAAATACAAAACTTAAAAACATAGAGCGATGAATCAGCCATTGAAAGTACTTGCTTGCAAAGCCTAATTGCTCAGGTTAGATTCCTCAGTATCCAAATAATGCCAAATGCACCAAGTGGTTCAGGCATCTGGAGTCCATTTGCAGTGGCAAGAGGTCCTGGCATACTCATTGTCATTTATATATTTATATTCTCTCTCTCTCTCTTTCCTCTTGAAAATAAATAAATATATATATATTTTAAACTTTACAAAATATATAGTGTATCCAGATTAACAAATGCTGTTGAGATACTACCTGTCAGCTCAAGAAGTTTCATTTTTTCTCTTGATTACTATATCTGTGAGAAGAGCTAGCCTGTGCACTTGATTCTTTTAGGTCATCTGACATGTGAGAGTCTCTTAGGTTTTTTACAAGCCTTTTAACATATTTAAATTTTTTAATTTATAAAATTACTGCTGTAGTTACCTTCTCATGGCTGGAACAAAACCCTTTACCAAAAGCAGATGATGGGAGGAAAGAGTTTAGTTCAGCTAATAGTCTAAAGCTTCATGATTACAGGGAAAGCACCACCTGAACATCACCTCTCCAGAGCTAGTGGAAAAACAGCAGCAAGAGAGTGAGCTAAGCTCTGGCAGAGGGTATCTGGTTATAATACCACAAAGTTTGCCCCCAGAAACACACCTCCTCTATCAAGGCTTCACCTGCCAATTTGCTACCAGCTAGGGACCAAGTATCAAGACATGTGAGTTAATGGGACACCTGATTCAAACTACCACATTTCATCTCTGACCCCCAGAGACTCACAACCATCTCAAGATGTGAAAATACATTTAGTCAACCTTTAAAAGTCCCTGTGGTTTTTTTAAATTTAATCAACCCCAATACTGTTTAAAAGTCCAAAATCTCATCTGAAATAGTCTCTTAACTGTTAGCTCGTAAGATGAAAACACAAGTTAAATATGCATACTAGCACAAAGTAAACATTCACACTATAAATGATAGCATTTAGCATAACAAGGGAAGCTCTAAGACTCCTGACAAAGTCCCAAGGGTTCTAATTTCTCCCCTCTAGCTGGGCTACCCATAGCCTGAGGAAAACTGCAACCCTCGCTAGCAGCTCTCCTCAGCAGTCATCTATAGTCCTGACATCTCCAAAATTCCTTGGTTTCCCCATGGTCTTCCTCATGGCTCCATTGAGCCTCCATACAAGGATTCCAACAACCTCATACTACCCAGTGACCATTAAAAAAAAACATGCAATTCCAATGACCCTTTGTTCCTGCACTTGTTATATTTCCATAGTATCAGGTGGGCTCTCAATTTTGTTAATCTAGGAGGAAATAAATCTTACTTGAAGAGCAAGAAAACTCTTTCAGTATTCTTCATACTATACAGAACAGAATCTCAATGATAGTAATTTCTCAAGCAGGCTGCAGCATCCAACCTGAAACTTTCTTTTCTTCCTGTGCCATATCCATCTGTTCACATCAGTCCATTTCTTCCATACTCAACCCTGTTCAAGTTCTCAGGACACAGGCAGAGTAGCAAGCCTCTCACAGAAAGTGCCTTTAGCCTAGTTCTATTCCCCTGATAAGCCAAGCCTCATAGTCCACAGTTCTTTCTGCATATGGGTCTTTTAACTCTTACAAGAATGGTTCATCCATCAAGCTCTGCTTAGAGCAGCTCAATACATTTCTTAGTCTAAAATTTCAAATTCCTTCCACATTATTCCAACAAATCAGTTCCAAAAGACCAAGCACCACATAGGTTTCTAGCAGCAATGCCCCCACTTCTGGTACCTATTTTCTGTTGTAGTTACCTTCTCATTGCTGGCACAAAATGCCCAACCAAAAGCAGCTGATGGGAGAAAGGAGTTTGTTTTGGTTTACAGTCTCAAGAGAAATCTTTATGCTGGCAGGGAAAGGATGGTATTAGAGCAGAGACCGGACATCACTTCTGCCACAGCCAATGGAAAAGAGCAGTAAGAGAATGAGCTGAACTCTACAAGAAAGTAGCTGGCTATAACACACTACATCCTACCTCCAGGAACACACCTCTCCCATCAAGCCTTTTGCTCCCAAAGTTTCACCAGCTGGGGACCAAACATTCAAAACACATGAGGTTTGGGTGACATCTGACTCAAGCCACCACAACTGCATATTCCTGACATCAAAATATATTACTGTAGTTCATTTCTCACACACCATAAATCAACTTCCTGCTTGAGGTGACAGTCTGCATTTCAGTTCATTTTCGAAAGTTAGATGAAATTAATCTTAACCATATTTAGATAGAAGCCTTATACTTTTCCCTCAAGCATACTAAAGGTTTTTTTATATATTTATTTATTCATTTGCAATCAGAGAGAGATAGAGGGAAGAGAGAAAGAGAGAATGGGTGAAACAGGGCTTTTGGCCCTTGCAAAGGAACTCCAGATGCATGCATCTCTTTGTGCATCCGGCTTTATGTGGGTACTGGGGAATCAAACCTGGGTAGTTAGGCCTTGCAGGCAAGTACCTTAACTGTTGAGCCATCACTCCAGCCCCTGAAGTTGTTTTAATTAAAGGCATGTTCATCACAATAACCAAACATTTCAGGAAATTAAAATGATAAGAGCCAGTCATCAAATTAACTTAGCCAAAGAATGATTATATATGTATATATGTATATATGCAATTCTGTTTCATTGTCACCAAGATTCCAGGCATTTGTTATGATGTGCCTGTCTAAAAAAAATATCTCAAGCAGTATAGAAAAGGTTGAGAAATTAGAAGGTATGTGCATTGTTGGTGAGATGGCAAAATAATATAGTTGTGGAAAACATCAAGACGATTCTTCAAAAATGTAAACACAAATCACTATAGAAGGATTGGAGATGTGGCTCTGTGGTGTATCACTTGCCTAACATGCACAAAGGCCATGGGTTTGATGAGAGAGACATCTGGGAATAGAGTTCCCTGGGTTCAATCCTCCATGCAGAAAAATAAAGCTGTGTTGGGCTAGAGATCTAGATGTGGTTAAGTGGTAGAGTGTCTATATAGCATATGCAAGGCCTTTTGATTGATCCAAGTCCAAAAAAAATATTTTAATTACTGTATTATCCAGTAATTCCACCTGTAACAATAAACTAGAAAGAATTGAACTTGGGGACTCTAACACATTATTTGTACACTAATCTTCATAGAAAGCCAAAAGGTAGAAGCAACCCCAGTATCCATTGACAGATAAAAGGGTAAACAAACTGCCATGTGTATATACATCTGAATAATACTTGGCAATTACAATGTGAGGTCCTGACACACACTACTACAACATAACTGCATCAAATGGACATTATAGAAAATGAAACAAGCTAGTCACAAACAGACAAATGCTGGATGATTCCACCTACATGGGTTGTCCAAAGCAATCAAATTCATAGAGATAGAAAGCAGAATGACAGTTGCCTGAGCCTGGTGTACAGCTGGAGAATAACTGCTTAATGCATATGGAGTTTCGGTTTGGTTTTGTAGTGGATCGTGGCAAAATGAATAAACTTGGTGTCACTGAACTGTAAACTTAAGGATGATTAAGACAGTACTTCTGAGTTCTCCCTTTTCCTCCTCCAGCCTGCTTTCCAATGGAGAGGAAGTGTCATTGACTTTGTGGAGGTGGTCTGTTATGGTTTGAATATATGTCTCTCATAACCTCATAAGGGCCTTTGGGAGGTGGAGCCTTGCTGGAGGAGGTGTGTCATTGGAGGTAGGTCTTGGGATTTTATGACACAGCCCCACCCCCAAAAGCTAGTGGCTCACTCTACTTCCTGCTGGTATGGAGATGTGATTCCAGACTCTCTTCTTTTCCCACAATGATGAAACTTCCCCTTGAAACTGTAAGCCAAAATAAACCTTTTACTGCCATGAGCTGCTTCTGGAAGGGTATCCTTGTAAGAACCTTAGAAGCCACTCTTCCCATCTTCCCTGCTCTCCCTCCTCACCAGCCATAATTGAGACTTCAAAGGTCTGGTTTCCCCATGGGTGGTCCAGCTACACTGGCTCCTTCCACAGACCCCTAGCTCACATCTCCCAAGACCTTTCCCTCTCAGGGCAGTTTCTTCTCCCCCAAGCCCCCCCCCCTTTCTCTCTCCTCTCCTCCTTTGTCCTCTTCCGTCTTCCACCCTCTGTTTAGAGCTTTCTTCCCCTTCTTTCTCACTCCAACTCAAGTTTGAGACTCATTTTGCCCCTTAGCATCTCTGTCCCTGGCTTATCGAGTTTCCTTCTACCTGTCCAGGTTATCCTGTTGCTCTTTGCAGCTGAGCCAGCAATACTAGCACCACCTTCCAGGCTCCAAAGCCAGGGATCATTTCAATGCCCCCTCTCTCTATTCTGAGCCTCACCACACTCTCACTGGTCCAGAGACCTTCCAAACCAGCTGCTCTCTCACTGACTCACCTCTTTCCTTTTGGCCCCAGTCAGGTATTCTTCTCTGTGTCCTGCTCTGGAGCACTCTCCATATTCTCCTGCCTGTTGGAAAATAAGTCTCACTGCCCCAAGGAAGCCATATCTCAGTCTTTATTCCAATCTAATAATCTGATTTAGCAACTAGAAGGTAAACACTACAAGGTCCCATCTTATGCATGTAGTACATTATCTTTGCCATGTGCTAGGATATCACAAAGGGGGAATGTAAAATATCTGTATGAACTTGTATTTTAACATTCATATTACTGAGAATATCTGCTTTCCAGGCTGGTGTGATTCATTTGTTATTCCTTTTATAATTTTTAAAATTTATTTGTTTGAGAGTGTGGGTGGGTTCCAGCCTCCTGAAAACAAACTCTAGATGCACGTTGTGCACCTGGCTTTACCTGGGTGCTGGGGAATCAAACCCAGGACGTCAGGCTTTACAAGCAAGCACCTTTAACCACTAAGCCATCTCTCCAATCCTTATTCATTATTCTAATTCTGCTTTAGTCCTTTGTACTTTGTGGTGACTGTGCTTTTCTTTTTTAATTTAATGTAATTTATTTAATTTGTGTGTGCATTAGTGTGTGTGTGTGCTCATGTGTAGGCCAGAAGTCAATATAGAAGATATTCTTCAATCACTCTCCACCTTATTTATTGAGACAGGGTCTCCTGTTGAATCCAAACTTTACCAGTTTGTCTAAAATAGCTAGCCAGCCAAGTTCTAGGGATCCTTCAGTCCGTCTCCATCTCCCCAGGGCTAAGATTTATAAGTGCGCACACATCTCCATGCAGAGCATTTACATGGGTGCTGGGGATCCTAATTCAGGTCCTCATGCTTACCAACTGAGCCATTTTGCCAGCCCCTGCTTTTCTTGTTAATACAAAGAATGGATAAAAATAAAAATTTCATTAAAAATGGTTAAGATAAGGGGTTAGGGATTTAGCTCAGTGGATGAGCGCTTGCCTAGCAAGCGCAAGGCCCTAGGTTCGGTCCTCAGCACCTCAAAAAAAATGGTCACGATAGTATTGTGTCAGGTGTCATGTAAATTTTACCACAATTAAAAGTTTTTTTTTAAGTCCCTGAATAGACTACTATGAATGGGCTGTCCTAAAGAGACTAGTGAAAAAATTCAGTTGATACATACTTAGACCTTGAAGAGTGCCTGATACAGAGCTAATATGTAAATTATCCACCATCACCATCATTATCGTTATATCCCAGCCACATGTTTTAGTCAATAGTTTGCAATGTTTTTCTTTTTTGAGGATCTGGGGATGTAACCCAGTACCTTCCGAATGCTGAGCAAGTATTCTACAACTCAGCTACACCCCAGTCTCTAGTTTGCTATTTTAAGCCTATTTTTTGAGATAGCATCTCACTATATAGCTTAAGGTTGGCCAGCTTTTACCTCACAACCCTCATGCCTTAGTTTCTCAAGTGCTGGAATTGTAAGCATGAACCACCACACCCAGATACCCAAATTAATTTTTCTAATTAAATACAAAAATTTTCTGTTATTGTGAAAATTAATTTCAATAAATGGCTTACTCTAGTACTTCTATCTTTCTCAAAGAAACCAGAGGTCAGCCTTTTCAAAATTGGCTCTGCCCTAAGAGAAGGGAGACTCCAGGAGTTTGTAAAGCCATGAAAACCTTGTACTAAAGAGCCCCAGAAATAAAACAAGTTCTATATCAACTTTTAATCCACACAACATATCTGAAGCTGTGCCAGGTATTTCTTGGGATTATTTATAGTAACTCACTTCAAAAGATAACAGAAAATGTGAGTTAAAATAATAAATTATTTCCTGGCATGGTGGCACACACTTTTAATCCCAGCACTTGGAAATCAGATGTAGAAGGATTGATGTGAGTCCAAGGCCAGCCTGAGACTACAGAGTGAGTTCCAGGTCAGCCTGGGCTGCAGTAATAATCTACCTTGAAAAAAAACAAAATAATAGCAATTATAAATTATTCTTAATCTCTAAAACATTTATTCAATCCCTATAGTAATTCAATCCTAAAAATAATTTTGTGAAAAGTGTTAACATAATTTTCCAGTGAAAATAAATCATGAAGCAGTGTTGCAGTGGTTCACAGTGACTCAGTGTGTTTCACAAAAAAATAGAAAGGACCCCACTCTCTGACTCATGCCTCTGCTAGCTACAATTCCTATTTAAAATTTAGAAATAAATTGCTCTCTTGTTAACATCAAAGCTAAAAGGAAATATATTAGTTGGCTAAGTGAAAATGAAATGACTGCAAAATGAAATTTGAGACCTTGGATTTTGATGAGTTCAGAAAATAATACAAGGCTCTGCCTGAGAAGCTGTGATTCCTACTTATTGTCTTGGATGCACAGAAGATAAAACCCACCCTTTTGTCTAAGAAACTGGAGCAAACTTAGAGAAGGGGAAATCAATACACTTCAAAAGAATTGTTTCTGAGATAATGCTATCGAACTTCAAAGAAATAGAGGGAAACCTGTTTAGAATCCCCAAATTGCAAATGTGGTCAGCAGCCCTGGGGGAGGAGCCAACAGGTGACCTAGGTTAGGTGAGCCCTGGAATGAGGAATCTGGGCAAACAGCCTGAATCACCTCCTCCTGGCCTGTCCCCAGAGAATCCAGCTCAGGATCCTTGCAGGGTCCACTCAGTTGCTTAACAGTGCCAGTACTGCAGCCAAGGGCTTCCTGACCAATAGTTGAATAGTGTGGGGTTCAAAGAATAAAAGAAAGAGCACCAGAGAAAAAAATACAAAGCCAAATTATTATTTCATGAAAAGAAAAGAAATCCCACACTACTTGCAGCCCACTCCATGGGGAGGGAATTCTTGCCTGATACTAAAAACCTAATCAAAAGCCTATGAAGGCCATAAGCCCTAGGGAGAAACTACCACTCTTAACTGGCTAAATGGATATATTATGCTCACTAAACTGCCCTTTAAAGACTGTATTTATGCCCATATATTAATATTACTCTCATTTTTGGTGAGAGAAGCTTCTCTTTTCAGATGGCAGTTAGCACTGGTTGAGTAAAAACTCACCGGTGTTGAGAAGTGACAGTAGTGTTCAGCACTGAGCCATCTCTATCACACCCTCCATGGCTCAGAGACCACTGCAGAAGAGGTGGTAGGAAGAACATAAGATCCAAAGGAAGAGGAGGTGTGTTCATAATACTGTCTTCCAGATACAAAGTGGCCTTGATATTCATGACCTCACAGTGCCAGATGCTACCCTACACAGAACCTGCATACTTGGAGACAAGAAAATGATGACATCTGGGTTGGAGAGATGGCTCAGCAGATAAGGCACTTGCCTCTGGTGCCTAAGGCCCTGGGTTCAATTCCGCAGGACCCACAAGGTGGTGGCC
>PVHP010052754.1:0-10993 GCA_004024765.1 Zapus hudsonius
TCTTTCTTTCTTTCTTTCTTTCTTTCTTTTCTTTTTTAAAATTTATTTTATTTTTTATTGCCCATAGTGAGTTACAATATTTAATGGGCAAACGACGAGTTGTTATCCCCAGTTCCCCAATGCCCCTCTTCCCCATCCCCAATCAGCTGGATATCCTCCTCCTTGGGGAGTCTGGATCAGTCCTTGGGGCTGGGGACCATGGATAGCCTAGGAGTCAGCCTGGTTCCGCCAGCCCTAGTGTGTTGTTACTGAGGGGAGCTGTGTCTCTGGATATTCTCCCCCACCCCGGCTCTCACATCTTTCTTTTCTTTGTGTGTATGCACTGGGGATTTTTGCCACTGCAAACAAATGCCATACAGATGCACCACTTTTTATGTCTGGCTTTATATGGGTACCGGGCAGTTGAAGCCAGGCTGGCAAGCTTTGAGAGCAAGCTCCTTTCACTACTGAGTCGTTTTCCAGCCCCTGCAGCCTTCTTTTTCTACGGTTTCATTTTTTGCCTATTTATTTATTTATTTTTATTGTCCATAATGAGTTACACTATTTAGTGGGCCAACAATGAGTTGTTATCCCCAATTCCCCGTTTCCCCCCTTCCCCATCCCCAGTCAGCTGGATATCCTCCTCCGTGGGCCGTCTGTGTCAGTCTAAGATCATTGGAACACATGGAAAAAGCTAACCAGAGGAGCACAAGACGAAAGGAAATAATTAAAATCAGAGCTGAGATTAATGAATTGGAAATAAAGAAAACGATTACAAAATAGATAAATCAAAGAGTTGGTTCTTTGAAAAAGTTAATAAGATTGACAAACCTTTATGGTTTCATTTTAAGGCAGGGTTTACAAAATTGCTCAGGCAGGACTTGAACCTGAACTGCTAGGGCTTCCAAGGAGCCGGACGGTAGCCTGGCAGTATCTACATCTTCCTTAGTGACAGCATCTTCTGGGACCTCTTTACAGGTGCATCCAGGCCCCTTGACACCTCTTCCCTCCTTTTAACAAAACCCCCTTAAGGAAGCAACCTGACAGGAGCCCAAAGGCAAAATCGTTCCTGCTCCTAGCAGCTCTGGCAGATGTGGGGAACAACTTCTCTCTGGTCAGCCCTTAGTAAACAGAGATAGGAACTGCCATATAATTAAGCAATCAAGTAAACATGAAGGCATTTTTAGGAACCTATCAATCAGGCCCCATCTGCTCTGGGGACAGAGTTTTCACAGGGACACTGCAGCCTTGAAATGTCTCTTACTTATATAAACGAATGCATCAAGAATCCCAATTCTGGGGCTGGAGAGATGGCTAGGTGCCTGCAAAGCCTAACGACCCTGGTTGAGTCCCAAGTACCCACATAAAGCCAGATGCACAGGGTGGCACAGACATCTGGGTTCATTTGCAGTGGCCGGAGGCCCTGGCACACCCATTCTCTCTCTGCTTGTAAATAAATAAAAATAATATTTTTTTAAAAAAAGAAGTTCAATTCTGGTTGCTTGAGCCTCTAGCTGTAAAAAAACAACATATGCAAAGCGCACCTCTCCACCCTGTTAAAAATACATCGGGGACCAGGCCTTGGCTTCCTTGCTGGGCCCCAGCCAGGACCTTGTCACAGGTGGGTGGCCTGACTACTGTTTGCATAAACTGTTTATTCCAAGGTTCCCAGAAGTGTGGGAGCCAGTGAGTGGTCCCTACAAATAACTTCTCCTGGCTAGACACAGACCTGGGACGCGTGGGTGGCTGGATCAAGTCTTCCAACCTCTCAGATTTAGTTTCTGAAACTCCATGGTAGGGCTGGGCTTACCAGTGCAGGCTCCATTCCAGGGGTGGTTGCCATGGACCAAACCCCTGTTCCAGACACGCCTTGGGTCCCAACCTTGCCATCAGTGTGACATTCGGTCCATGAGGCTTGGCACAGTCACTTGGCTAGTTCACCCATGACCCGACAGGATCCACCTTCACCCTGCAAGCCCATGTATCTCCTTGTGGTTATTATTAGGGAAACTTCCAGGCATCTCGACAGGTTCAGAAGGCAGCACAGAGGTCAGTGTTCTGCCATACTGTGGTTCTCTCTCCATGAAATATGGGTCCCATTTTATCCTATCTTTGGGATGTCAGCATTTTTGAGGCATGATTGACTTGCAATAAATCACATGTATTTTAATTATTTACTCTTTATTTATGTATTTATTTTCAAGCAGAGAGAGAGAGAGAGAAAGAGAGAGAGAATGAGTGGGCACACCAGGGCCTTTTGCCACTTCAAACAAACTCCAGATGCATGCGCTGCTTTGTGCATCTGGCTTTACGTGGATACTGGGGATTTGAACCTGGGTTGTCAGGTTTTGCAAGCAAGCACCTTTAACTGCTGAGCCATCTCTCCAGCCCAAACCATTTGTATTTAAAATGGGCAGTTTAGGGCTGGAGGCACTTGCCTCCAGTGCCTAAGGCTCTGGGTTCAATTCCCCAGGACCCACATAAGCCAGCCCCGCAAGGTGGTGGCCCTGGTGCAGTCTTTCTCTCTCTTTCTCTCTCTCCCTCCCTCCTTCTCTCTCTGTATCTCTCTGCTTGAAAAATGAATAAATAAAATATTTAAAAAAAATAAAATGGGCAGTTTAAGCCACATGGTGACTCGTGACTGTAATCCCAGCACTTGGGAGATTGAGGTAGGAGGATTGCCATGAGTTCAAGAACAGCCTGGGCTCCTCAGTGAAACCCTGTCTAAAAACCAAATGTTCCCCATTGCTTCATGTATTTGTGATTGAGCCTCATACTTAATCCCCAGCTGGTGGTGCAAAGCTTGGAAAGCTCGAGAGCCTTCGGGGATAGAGCCTTGCTGGAGGAGGTGTGTTGCTGGAGGCGGGCCTTGGAGTGTTGTAGCCCAATCCTGTTTTCCCCACTCAGTGGGCTCACTCTCTCTCCTTCCTCCCCGGTGATGTGGAGAGGTGACACCTGGCTGTCTGCTCCTGCCATGTTTTCCCCACCAGGATGAAACTTCCCCTCAAGAGGGTAAGCCAGAAACAAGCCACTTCCTTCCCTCAGCTGCTTCTGTTCCCCCATCCCCTCCATCCCCTCTCCCACCCCCAATCCCAGCAAAGAGAGGGTCACTGCTACATAAAGCTCTCTAGCTGTGGTGCTGGGAACTCTCAGAATGCTCTGGGTAGTGAGCAAGCCCCCACCCTGACTTTTCTCAGGTCCTGTCACCCCCACCCCAGCGCTGTTCCTCACAGAGCCCCCACCTCACCTTGGCCAGTTCTCATCTTTGTGCCACTCAGGTTGTCCTTTCTAGAATTTTCTACAGATGGAATTACATGCCTTATGTTCTGACTTCTTTTTTTTAAACTCATTTTTATTTTCTTTTGACAACTTCATACATGTATATAATATATATTTTTATTATAGTCACCTCTCCCATTACCTTCTTCTTTTCCTTCCCCTCTCACTAAATCTCTTCTTTTTCCAAACTAGTCTAACTTCTTTTTAAAAAATGTTATCTATTTTATTTATTTATTTGCAAGGGGTGAGAGAGAGGAGGGAGAGAGAGAGAGAAAGAGAGAGAAAGAGAGAGAGAGAATAGACACACCAAGGGCTTCTAGCCACTGCAAATAAACTCCAGATGCATGCACCCACTTTGTGGGTACGGGGGAACGGAACCTGGGTCCTTAGGCTTTGCAGGCAAGTGCCTTAACCACTGAGCAATCTCTCCTGCTCATCCTGACTTTTTTCAGGAGTAGTTTAATATGGCCGCTTCCTGAGCACAGAGGTTTGAAGATTCATTCACAATGTAATATGCAGTGATCTGAATGGCCCTCCCTAGAGTCCTGTGTAGGAGCCTAACCGAAGTGGCAATGGTGTCGAGGGGGACAATATTATCAGGTGGGGCATTGGGAAGTGGTTAGATCAGAAGATCCACCTAGGATAAATGTCCTCACAGGTACTGAGGGGCTTGGGAGGATGAGGCCAAGCTTTCCAGCACTCTGGATATGGAAGAACCAGCCAGAGGCCCCATCTGTGACGGACATGACCTAGCTCTGTTTTCTAAGCCATCAGCCATGTGCAGTCTGAGAACCACCAGAAACAGGGAGTGTAGATGTGGCAGGAAAACTACCCCACTACCTGGGCCACTGTTAGATGGAGGGCGGGTGAGGCACCTGGGTGCATCCTAGGCTCTGTCCCTTAATATAATGAGACCAGCAGATGGTGGGACAGGTCCACCACCATTCCCAAGGGACGCTCAGTTCTCCTAGAACACATCCGGTTACAGCTTCCAGGTAGGATGATTGCCCTGTGGAGGAAGCTTGGATCATGGCATCTTCTGAAACACCTCCCAGTTTTTCAAGCAGAAACACAGAGCAGCCGGGTGGTTTTTATTCAAGAGCCAGGCAGAGCTGTTCTGTGGATCTCAACACTCCTACTTCATCCATGGAAGTGTGCACCCCAGAGCTGGGAGCTCTCCTAAGAACCATGGGATTAGCTCTGATTGCAGCCAGAAACCTTCACTCGGGCTGGTGGCTGGTCTGGAGGTGAGGCCAGAGCCCAGGCTTCTGCATGCACGCACAACACTGTGGGCAGGGCCCTGATGTCCTCATTGAAAAAGACAGAGAAGGACATATGGTCCATGCCACACAGGCACCAGGAACCATGGGGCTCTTCTGGACTGTGCTGTGAGCCCAGCTCCATGTCCTTGTAAGTGAGTAAGGCCACTGTCATAAGACAGAGCAGCTGCCTGGGGCTGCCCCCCCTCCCAGTGGGTCTCTGTGGCTCTGGCTCCCTCTAGTGCCCAGAGGGAGGAATTACTCCGTGGTCCCTGGGCGCTCACAGCATTGACAGATGGGACTGAGGAAGACACCTCTTGCATGGACCTACATGGCGATTCCAGGATCTGCAGCTATTTGCATTCAGAAGATCTGAAGTGGGACCTGGAAATATACTTCTTTTTTGCTTGGGTGTATGTGTGGGTGGGCGGGGGTCCATGCGTGTGCATGTCTTTCTGTAAAGAAATGCCTTCGCCTGCTGTGAGGGATGGAGGGGAGGGAAGAGGGGACCCTCTCCTATAGTGGCTCCAGCAGAATGTTGGGTGGTCCAGACCCATTGCTCATCTCCTGGAGTCTCTTACTAATAGGGGGGCTTGCTTGTTGCTTTTCTCAAACACAGGCGATGATTCCCTGGTCTCCCTGCTCCCTTTGTGGGATGTGGTGTGTGGTCTCAGGCCCCCACAGGCTCTCATGCTGTGCAGGAAGCACACTTAACTGCAAAGCCATCTTTCCAGCCCAAAATAGACATTTTTAAACAATCTCCATGGTACTGACCCTGGTCCACGGACCACACTGAGAACCACAGCAGTTTGGGATCCAGGAAAGAACAACGATCAATAGTTATGCTGTGTGACCTTGGGCTAGGCGCATTCCCTTTCTGAGCCTCTGTGCTGTTATCCATGAGGTAAGTGGACTGGACCAGAAGGTGGAACTTGGAAATGGTGCGTCTCTTTGACCTCGGTGTCCTTAACCACACAGACTCCATCACATGCTGACGGAGATGCAGAGGAATTTGAACTCTCAGAACGTTTGATGGGAAGGGCGCTTACGCCAACCACTCTGGAAGGGTGGTCTTCTGTGGTCTTGCCTCACAGTGGGTGGCCATCTCAGCCTTGGAAATCTACACGAGGGAAGCGTAAACACCTACAAACATGAACGACAGGAATTATACCCATTGCTCATGTAAGACAGATAGACGCTCATCTCGGCTGGCCTCGGAACACCCATCAGCAGGACAGGGACACATGTGATCCAGCCAAGAGGACATCAAAAGGATGCCATGGGCCACATCCAGCCTAATGCTGAGCAAACAGCCTGGAGGCACAATGTATGCTGTGGTGTTTGGGGTACTTAGAGGACTCAGGAAAGGGGGGTCCTGCCTGGGGGAGGGGAGTGGCTTGGGAGATGTAGGCTGCTCTGGACTCTGGAGGGTCCAGGACATGTTGATCCATCTTTCAGAGCGCTGGTCACACAGGTGTACCCCGCATGCAAAGATTCACCCAGCAGTGGAGGGTTTGCACACGTGACACAGGAACTTCCATAAAGAGAAAGTGGGGTTCCCTGGGGTCCTTCAAGCCTCACTGTTCCTCATTCCAGCTCTGCTTTCTCTCAGCCCATGACCCCAGGCAGATCAGGGATGTGGGTGCACTGGGATCCTTGTTCTGGGTCTTGGTAGGTTTTCTGAGGTCACCCCAGGAGGCTACTGTGGATTGAGAGATGAGCTAGGTCTCAGTTTCCTTGACAACCAGTTTGTTGTCAGAAAAACAGAACAAGAGAGAACAGGGCAGGGTCTGGCCAGGAGAAGTGCACTCTGGGACCTCCTGTAGGCAGAAGGATTCGGGGAAGTGGCTGGAGGGCTCCCCACTTCCCACCCCTGGAATTTTCAGATATCATGTGAATCTAATCTCATTCCTCATCCAAACAGGAACACATTTCCCAAAGAGGATGATTGTGGGGGGAGGTACAGCTGGCCACTTCCCCCAGTTTAGGGGTCAAGTCTGGCTCTGTTAGTCCATTCGAGCTGATGCCTTTATAAACAATGGTGGCGTCTCGCTCACAGCTCTGCCGCACACCCCCGTTTTCAGAAGAGAAGTCTCTTCTGCTCAGTGGTTTCTGCAGGAAGTGGGTGCTGAGGAGGTAGCTTAGTGGTTAGAGCACGTTCTCATCGTACCCAAGGCCTGAAGTCCAACAGTAAGTAGCACCTTGAAAAAAAAAAAAGGTTTGCTAGTGGGAAGACTAATTTTATCTCTAGAAGGTTCCATCAAAGGCAGGAAAGGTCACCTCCAGAGAGTAGGGGGAGGGACAGGAAGTACCACTGTACTGTGGTTTCATGGTGACTCCAAAAGGGTCACTGTTAAACCCAGAGTCGTGCCGGCTAAGGACACATGTTTCTGCTAAAGCCTGGCCCCAGATGTCCCCAGGTGAGGGGCTCTTTTAATCCACACCGCCAACAGACCCCAGACCATAAATTCCAGGTGACTGGGCCCAGAGAGGAGACACAACCTCACCAGCATGTCAGTGTGTGGTGGGGAGGGGCGCTGACATCACCACACCCTTGCTGAAGCTGGAGTGTTTTCCTTCCAGGGGCCCCATATCTACTTTTTCTGTGATGAAATGTGTTACCCCAGTTTTGCACATGGAAAGCCTGAGGGATCCCACATAAGGAGTGAAGCAAAGACACGAATCAAACCCTGGTCCTCTCTCCAGCTTCTAGGTTTGAGCCTTTCTGTCCAAAGAGCTACAAAAATCCTTTTTCCCTACCTGCCCAGGCTTGCCTTCCTCCCATCCCTCCCAGCCATAACCCCCCAAGCTCTATGGGGTAATGTGCATTCATTCATTCATTCATTCATTCATTCATTCATTCAGCTATTTTGAAGGGGATGTTAGGCCATTTATGGACAGGCAGTGTCTCCCAGGGCTGGCAGGCTGGTGGCACTTCCCATAGGAATCCATTTTCCTTCCGGGGACCACAGTATACAGTGGGCACTGGCCAGCCAGCGGCTCCCCTACCTGGTGACATCTTGGCAAACGCAAGATGGCAATTATCTCACGAGCTGTTGTGTGGCTTCCGGAGTTTGCACCAGTCTGAACATCTGGAGGGGACATTGAGGTGGCCACTGGGCCACAGCTGGAGTGTCACCAAGAAGTAGGGGAGGGGTGCCACACTGCTTCCTGTCTAGACTGGTACATAGATCACTTTCCATTTGAGAATTCTTAGTATGATTAACAATGATTATTTTTGAGATAAGGTTTCACGCTTTAGCCCGGGCTGGCCTTGAATTCATGGCATTCTTCATGTCTCAACCTTCCAAGCGCTGGGATCACAGATGAACCACCATAGTGGGCTGGGGTTTTTCCATTTGGGAAGAGGAAATGGGCTCAGTGAAGGGGATTTGGGAAAGGCAGAAATGGTTGAAAATTTGGCATGCCACATAGCACATCCCGCCTCTCGGGCCTTCCCAAACTCCTTGGCTGCCCATGAACTGTCACTTGCCCGTGACACCACGTCATTCATGAGTGACACTCTGAGAGGCTCTGCCAGTCCCCTCTGACATAGGAAGTCACTGCATGGGCTCAGTGTCCCCGGATGATCACAGGGCATCTCTGGCAGTCTAGAAATTCCTTCCAGGATGATTTAAAGCGAAGGGTCAGTTCCAGACTAGCCAGGCACTTCTGGAATCTTCTAGCCCTGTAAGAGTCTTTTCCCCAGGAATGGGACGTCTCCCTTGTGTCTCTCCACCAGAAGCTTCTGGAGACATGAACCCCAAGGTGGTATATCTGTCACTTGCTGGCTTTGTCCAAGCGTACATCCATCTGGGCTCTGGTCATTCTTTGGATCTGTGGGACAGTCTTCGACAGCCTGCAGACCCCTGGAGACTCCCCCTATAAAGGGAAAGATAAGCATCTGTCTTTCGAAGGACTGATGGCCTTCTGGCCCAAATTGAATGGTGTGAGGTCCCACTGAGACCTTGTCTGGGGGGAGAGGGGATGGCTGTCTCGCCCAGTCTTGTGGGCTCATCTATCAGCCGGCTTTGATTCTGATAAGGGTTTGATCTGGGGGTGGGGAAGGAGGAGAGACGGTGAGTGGGAAGAATTTTATGGCCCCTCTTCTTCCAGGTCTTATCCAGTTGGGAGATGGTCTGTGTTTGGCCTGGAGAAGGGATGACAAGAAAGGAGTCCCCCCCCCCCAGTAGAGCTTTTGGCTTAACTTCAAGCATTTGGGGGTAGATATTAACACAGCGCAAGAGGAGATAGAGGCTCAGAGAGGCCGAGTGAGTTGTCTAAGGATGTCCAGCTGGTAAATAGAACTGAGTTTAGACAAATCTGTTTTTTTCCTCAGTGTTTTCTAGTGACCCCCCCCCCCCAGTTTTCCCAGCTTCAGAGGCAAGTGGGGCTGGGTCTGCTGGGTCACACTAGAGAGACCCATGTCCTCACAAATTCCTTGCTTGTCCCTTGGACTCTGTTCAGGGGTCCCAGTCTTTAGTTACAAGATGTAGCCCCTGACGTCTGTCTAGTTACTGTTCGATGGCATTATCTTCTCTCTAACAGATTCAGAGGATCCATTGCTTTCCAACTCCATGTTCAAGGCTATGTTAAAGTTGTCTCTGCTGGTTTAGAACTTGGTGAGCTGTGGCTCAGGGTGTCATCTATTCTGGAGAGAATTCCAGGGGTGTTTGGAATGGTTTGTGCTATTGGCTGGGCCACTCTGTAAACGGAAGTAAGACACCATGGTGGATCTGATGGAGCCGTCATCTCTGTGTCTGTGAATTCTCTGTCCTGTAGTTCACCCCTTGCTTGGGGGTTGGGGTGCACAGTTACTGCGGATCTGTTAGCTTCTCCTCCCAGCTCCACTGTTTCAGCTGCGTGCTTTTAGGATGTCTTAGAAAGTTGACACTTTAAAAAATAAATTATTTATTTATTAAAGAGAGACAGAGAGAAAGAGCCGAGCTGGTGGCACATTCCTTTAATCCAAGCACTCAGGAAGCAGAGGTAGGAGGATTGCTGTGAATCTGAGGCCAGCCTGAGACCACATAGTAAATTCTAGGTTGGCCTGGGCTAGATCGAGACCCTTCCTCAAAAAAAGAGGCAGACTGTTATAGCCAACCGGTCTCTTAGTGATGCACAGAAAGAACCCAACCAAAAGCGGCTTGTGAAGGAAAGGGTTTATTTTGGTTTACAGACTCAAGAGGGAGCTCCATCCTGGAAGGGAAAATGATGGCATGAGCAGAGGGTGGACATCACCTCTGCCACAGCACTGCAAACAGCGGCAGGAAGGTGTGCCAAACACTGGCAAAGGGAAGCTGGCTTATAACCCCATAAGCTTGCCCCCAACAGCTCAGCTCTAACAAGGTTCTAATGTCCAAACTGCCATTAGCTGGGGATCAAGCATTCAGAACACATTCATTTGTAGGGGGACACCTGGATCAAACCATGAGAGAGAGAGAGAGAGAGAGAGAGAGAGAGAGAGAGAGAGAGAGAGAGAGAGAGAGAGAGAGAGAGAAAGATGGCACACCAGGGCCTTCAGCCACTGCAAACAAATTCCAAATGCATGTAACACTTTGTGCATCTGGCTTTATGTAGGTCCTGGGGAATCAAACCTGGGCTATCAGGCTTTGCAAGCAAGTGCCTTAACCACTAGGCTATCTCTCTGGTCCCTTACTTTTATTTTGAGACAGGATCTCACTCTGCAGCCTAGTCAGTCAGGCCTTGAATTTGAGATCTCTTGCCTCAGCCTCCAAAGCAGCCAGGATTCCAGGTTCAGCTTAAGAACATTTCTTGGAATAGTTTTTGGGTTGTTCGTAGTCATGCAATTTTCTCTAAAATTCAGTAAAACAGTGAGTCAGTCGAATACGACATTGAGCAAATGACAGTTGACATGAGTCTCCTCCACCCTGACACACCTGTGCCCTCCCTCTCCCCTCACTGCCGTCTCTGCTTGTCACTCTCGCCCTTGTCTTCTCTGCTGCCTTCTCTGTGAGCCTTTCTCCTGCTTTTCCTTGGTCTGTCTGTCGGTCTGTCTCCCCATCTTTGCTCAAGCCCCCAGGCTTTGTGGTGGGCCCAGGGCTCTGCTGTGCCTCCTGCCCGCAGCCTCTGGTTAGATTCAGGGAGTGAACAGGGCCACCTTAGGTGGGAAGGAGAAAGGGCAGGTTTGGGACCCTGGCTCTGAGAGCTCAGGCTCATGCTAAGCCCGGCTGCTCTGTGTGTGTGGGGGGGGGGGACGACAATGGGCACAGTTGCTCCTTCCTCTGGATAGGTCCTGAATGTGGTTGAGAGCTCTGGTTGACTTGGCCAGAGCCAAACCTGTCACAGAGAAAAGGGGGGGGATGGAGAGCCCTGGCTCCCCTTTTCAGGCTCTAAAACCCTCCCTCACCCCTGAAGGTTTCTGGCAGGAAGAGCCCCACATCTGTGGGAAAGACCATGCAGGCGCCTGGAGGTGGAAGACAGCTCACTCACAGACAGAAGAACCCCATCAGGCA
>PVHP010052755.1:0-10993 GCA_004024765.1 Zapus hudsonius
CCCCCCCCACCCCAACACACACTTGTGTGTTGTTGCTGGCGGGTGGGGGCAATGTCTCTGGATATTCTCCCTCACCATGACTCTTACACTCTTTCCACCCCCTCTTCTGCTTAGTTCCCTAAGTCATGGTGGGTAAGATTTAAAACTGCTTTATTGTTGAGATTTTAAGGTCCTCTGTCCTGCTTTAGGTAGTGTTGAAAATAATTGGTGCCTGTCATGCTGACTTATCCTGAGTTGACTGATTAGATGTGCTGATAGATCTCTTGTTATCCTGTCACTCTCTCAAGGGTTTCATTTGGGGCCTACACAACAAGCCTGGGGTGGTTCCTCTCTTGCCAGGATGTCAGCCCTCTGCCTGTGTCTCATTGGTGGAGTTGGAATGACTTCAGCTCTCTCACTGCCTTCTGAAAAATACAAACAAACAGGATCTCCATTGAAGAGTGAGGTCAATAAGGGTTAAATTCAACACACATTTCTAATTTGGTGAGATTCTATTGGGATTAGCCTCTCTGTAGTTATCTAGTAATGGGAGTTTCTTCTTAGGGGCCCAAGTTTTTGGTTCCCATAGAATTTTGCTCTGAGTCCCAATTCCAATTAAGGGTTCCTTGACACTGAGTGGATTTCTTGGCCAATTTGAAAGCTGTTGACTACTCTCCCCAGGTTATGGCACCTCTATTGCCCAAGTGATCTATCACTTCTTGGCTCTCTGATCTCTCCCAGGAGGCAGTGTGTTCAGCCTTTTCATGGCAACAGTCTGCATTGTATATCAGTGGTCTTTGCTTTCTCCAAATATTATTGACCAATTTCCCCTTATGTAGCCGCTTATGTAGCACCTTCCGGCACTTGCATCTGGGGCTGGTTACCATTCTGGATCTTGCAGGGTCTCAGTGTTGTGCGATGACTTTCTGTGGTTTCTTCAGCAATAAGATCTTACCTTTGGCCTGGGGTGGGTATTCAAGAGCTTTGACAGAACTCTGTCTTGTTTTAGGGACCTTGTGGGTCTCTTTGATCAACAGCTCAGTGTAGGAAGGAGCCAGTGACTGAGCCAGGGAGTTCCAGGTCTGATCCATTTTTCATGGGGTTAGGCTTCCTCCCATTCCATCTTAGCAGGTGATACCCCCTTCTTCCTCAAGAACTTACTGTATGGAAATAAGGATTTTATGATTACTATCCATTATTGGTTTAGCTGATTGTATACGTCACCCCAGTCTCCCCTCCCCGCATTCCTTCAACCCTTTTACAGTATCTCATTTCACCTGTCAGGTTTGCTTAGAGTTTAAGCATAACCTGGTTAGGAACTGCATATGAGGGAGAATATGCGGCGTTTGAGTTTCTGTTCTTGTATGAGTTTGCTAAGTAAGATCTACTCAAAATCTGTCCACTTTTCTTTAAATTTCATTATGTCATTTTTTCTTTCCACTGAGTAAAATTTCATCATGTATATATATGTACCACAACTTTGTTATCCATTCATCCAGAGATGGGCATTTGGTTTGATTCCAATTCTTGGCTATCATGAATTGGGTTGCAATAAACATGGTTGAGCAAATGTCTCTATGTTGGGGTGTGATATCTTGAGGGTAGATGCCTAGTCCAAGGGATAGCTGGGTCCATTGGTAGCTCTATGTCCAATCTGTTGAGGAGCCTCCACACTGCTTTCCATAGTGGCTGAACAAGTTTGCGCTCTCACCAGCAGTGAATGAGGGTTTCTTTTTCCCCTGCATCCTCACCAGCAATTATTGTTGTTGGATTTTTTGATAATTGCAATTCTGACTGGAGTAAGATGGAATCTCATTGTAGTTTTGATTTGCATTTCCCTGATGACTAAGGATGAGGAGCACTTTCTTAAGTGAGAATTGGCCATTTGTGTTTCCTCCTCTGTGAATTCTCTGTTGAGAACAATGCCCCATTTTGTGAGGGGGCTGTTTGATTTGTTATTTTTTAATTTTTTGAGTTCTTTGTAAGTTCTAGATATTGGACCTGTATTCATATTTAGCTGGCAAAGATTATCTCCCAGTCTTTTTTTGGAATTTATTTGAGAGACAGAAAGAGAGGATGGGTGTACAAGGGCCTCTTGTCACTCAAAACAAACTGCAAAGCACATGCCAGTTTGTGCATCTGCTTTTGTGTGGGTACTGGGGAATTGATATCAGGCCAGGAAACTTTGTAAATATGCACCTTTAACTGCTGAGTCATCTCCCCAGTACTACTTTAATATCTTCTTAACCAAGAATTTCAGGCTATCTGCCAAGTTTCTGCAATAACAGGAGGTGCATGTATCTGGTTTTAACCTTTTTTCCTGAATACATGTTGAGTGCAATAACAATGAAACCAGATAACGTAGACTTAGATCTCAACAGGACTCCCACAAACTCCCGACTCTCTCTGGCCTTGGTCTACCTTGCCTCTTAACAAGCCATGTGGTTAACCAAGCTGTCTACAGCCTTCCTGATAAATTGGTGGCTCACCATAGCAATACTCACCACATAATATAACAACTTGCTCTCACGTCCACAGAGAAGAAAAGGAAGCAAACTACCATGTGTCATGGCATTCAATGGCAGGGGAGAGTCACACAGGAGAAGCCCACTAGCCAGTCATTCTCTTTAGAACATCCTCCTTTTGTTTCCAGACCCTTATCTGCCTTCAACAAAAGCTTCAAGAAGAAGGCCAAAGAAAATGAAACAGAACAAGCTTTTCTTCACTTCTAGGAAAAATATTCCCCACAATTATTATTCAACCAGAAATAATACTTCTGAATTGTTAGGGTAGTTATAATTTTTTCTAAATTTCCTTAGATTTCTAATTTCCAACAAAATTCAAGTAGTTCCTCAATAAAACAGAAAGTAAGAATGGAAGGAGGCAAATTCCTTTGTGGAAATTGGAATTTATGATACATGCTATTTCTAAATGTTAATTTTGAATTATTTTTTAAATGTCCTGCAATGGGCTTTCAGCAGTTTACAGATAAGGTAAGATAATCTACATATGTACTCAATTCTTAGATTTGACTTAAATAATAACTAAGCTTAATCACTTTCAATTGTCAGAAACATATCTTAGAGACCTAGTTCCATCTGTTATAACTGAGCAAAAACATGACTCAGCAACTCTAATCTTGCTATTCAGATTGGCAGACATAAAGGGAAAATTTAAGACTTGCATGATGTATCTCTTCGTATGGTATTTTGTTTGGCTTTTGTTTGTTTTGTTTTAGGATACAGAAACTTGCTATATATACCTGGATCACTGCCCTATGTAGCCCCAATATACCTCAAATTCAATAATCTTCCTGCCTCAGTCTCCTGAAGGCTGGGATGACAGGTGTGCATCTCTGTGCTTGGTTTACAGAGTGATTTATAATGGATGAGTGCATGCGAGCTGTGGTTTTTATTGAATGTAAGTTCAACAAAATATGACATTTCTGAACAATGTAAACTGACAAATATTTAGAATTGAGGCAAATAAGATGTGTCAAATTTATTCATATCTCTCAGAAGCCAAGTGTCCCAAATAGAAAGAGGGGTTCCTTAATGATCCCTGAGTCCCAGTGGTTTGACTTGAAGAGTTTTCAAAAGAGGTCCAGAAAATTGAATATAGCTTTATATGTCAATGTGTTCATCTCCCATAACAGTGAATTTTTCAAAAAGTACCAAGAATGATATCTCAAGGCTAGGGAAATGGCTCAGCATTTAAGTGTGCATGCTTGTAAAGCCTACCAGCCAAGGTTCAATTCCCCAGTACCCATGTAAAACCAGATGCACAAAGTGGCACCTCTATCTGGATTTCATTTACAGTAGCAAGAATCCCTGGTGCACCCAAACTGTGTTCTCTCTCTCTCTCTCTCTCTCTCTCTCTCTCTCTCTCTCTCTCTCTCTCTCTCTCTCTCTCTCTCTCTCATTCTTTCAAATAAAAGAAGAAAATTATTTTTAAGTGATACCTCAAAGTGAGCTTTTTAGCTCAAGTTGTACTCTGGAAGCAGTTTCTCCTAGAGTTCTACAAATTATAAGAGTTAGAAAATGCTCTTTCTCTAGCAATGAGACTCAGCCATGCCTGACATTTATATATATTATATCTTTATTATCCATATTTACATATACTGAATGAGTAAATAATGTAATGGTGTCCCCAGTTCCCCCATTTCCTTCTTCCCTGTTCCAAATCAGCTGGATATCCTCCTCCATGAGCAAACTGGGTAAGTCCATGGGGCAGAGGGGTATGGATAGCCTAGGAGTCAACCCAGTTCCACCGCCCTTTGTATGTTGTTACTGAGGGGGCCATGTCTCTGGATATTCTCCTCCACCATGGCTCTTACAATCTTTCCGCCCCCTCTTCCTCTCAGTTCCCTGAGTCATGGTGGGTGAGTATTAAGGCTGCTTTATTGTTGAGGTCTTAGTGGCCTCTGTACTTCTGCTTTAGGTTATGTTGAAAATCGTTGATGTCTGTCTTGCTGACTAATCCTAGGTTGACTGATTGGCTGAACTTATAGGTCTCTTTCTTATCCCACCACTCTCTGGGGGGGTTCCATGTGGAACCTCCACTGTAGGTCTAGGGTGGCTCATCTCTTGCCAGGATGTCAGCTATCTGTCTGTGGCTTATTGGTAGGGTTACAAACAGTATCTCCATTGGAGAGTGAGATCAGTATAGGTTAACTGAGATACACATTTCTGAATTGGCTAGATTCTATTGTTCATAGCCTCTTTGTAGTTCACTTGTAAAGTGAATTTCTCTTTGGAGACCCAAGATTTTGGTTCCCAATATATTTCACCCCAAGTCCCCAATTTCAGTCAAGGGCTCCCCATCACTGAGTGGATTATTTGGCCAAATTAAAGGCTGTTGATTGCCTCCCCCAGGCTACGGCTCCTCCGTTGCACAAGTGTTCATTTCTTGGTTCACTGTTCTCTCCCAGTAGGAAGTGTGTTCAGCCTACTCATAGTGGCAGACTGCATTTCATCTCAGTGGTCTCTGTTTACTCCAACTATTGTTGACCAGCTTCTCCTGGCAGCTTCTGCTGGCAGCTTCTGCAGTGCCTTCCAGCACTGCACTAAGTACCATCTGGTGGCTGTTTACCATTCTAGACCTCACAGGGTCTCTCGTTGCTGATAGATGGCTTTTGTAGTTTCTTCCATGCCTGACATTTCTGCAGCTACACAAAGATGAGAACAGAGAGAGGCCCTGCAAATGCAAGAGGTAGATTTTCCTGAAGACACAAAGCAGCTCACCAGCACCAATAATTACTCCCTCAACTTTTCAGTTTTATTGCCCTGCAGTGGAAAATTCAAAATTGGATGAAGCCAAAGCATTTCAAACACTCCATTAAAAATTATTATCATGCAATGTTTACTTTTATGGAATTAACCTTGAACCATAATGTGTACAATGAAGGTCATTTTGGAGGCTGACAATGTAGGTCAGGCATCTTGGTTTAAGTTTGTGGAAGGAGCACAGTCTGCCAACACCAACTTCCTTCCCCTGAGGTTACTGTAAGAAGTTGCCTGCTTTAATCAGATAGTGAGAAGCTGACTTTGGGTCCCAGAATGCTCTTCATCATCTCCCACACAGAACATGTCACAGTCAAACTGAAAGAGCATCCTTGATGCTTCCTTTCAGAATGGACCACATGGGTGAGTCAGACATTTCCCATCCTATACTCCTGGCTGACATCAAAGATGATACTCAAGTGAACTGACCACTGAATAAAGAAAATCCTTCCTAAGAGACTGGCAGAGGTGACTTCCATGACTTACTATTCTGCAGCAAGAGAGTGCTACAGAGGTAACAAATAGATAATGTCTAGTAATTCCAGAATGTATAGTCTTCCAGCCCAGGGACAGAATTCTTAGGCTGGAGAATTATTCAAACAAGAGAGATCTACAGAGCTGGGTGTGACACATGCCTTTAATCCCAGCACTCCAGAAGCAGAAGTAGGATTGCCATGAATTCAAGGCCACCCTGAGATTGCATAGTAAATTCCAGGTTAGCCTGGGCTAGAGAGAGACCCTACATCAAGAAAAAAGAAAGAAAGAAAGAAAGAAAGAAAGAAAGAAAGAAAGAAAGAAAGAAAGAAAGAAAGAAAGAAAAGAGGGAGGGAGGGAGGGAGGGAGGGAAGGAAGGAAGGAAGGAAGGAAGGAAGGAAGGAAGGAAGGAAGGAAGGAAGGAAGGAAGGAAGGAAGGAAGGAGAAAGGAAGGTTTTCGGGGCTGGAGAGATGGTTCAATGGTTAAAGGCTCTTGCTTTCAAAGCCTGATAAAGTGGTTCAGTTCCCCAGTACCCTCATAAAGCCAGATGCACAAAGTGGCATATGGGTCAGGAGTTCATTTGCAATGGCAGGAGGCCCCTAGCATGCGAATTCTCTCTCTCTCACTCTCTCCTCTCTCTCTCTCTCTCCATGAGAATTCTCTCTCTCTCTCTCTCTCTCTCTCTCTCTCTCTCTCTCTCTCTCTCTCTCTCTCTCTCTCTCTCTCTCTCTCTCCAAAAGAAATATCTTCAAAGGAGAAGAAATATATTATCTATTTCCTCTCTATGCTATGGCAGGTGAAGAGCATGTTTATTTCCATACAGTTCACTGGGCAAAGATCCAGTTGTCAGCAAGGGCCATGCTTCCTCCAGGGTCTTTAAAGGACAGTTTCTTTGCCTTTGTGAGTTTTGAAAGCTGCAGTCAGTCATGCTAAGGATGTAATTCAGTTTTAGAGTACCTCATTAGCATGCATAAACCCTGGGTTAGATGGATCTCCTGTACTGCAAGACAAACCAAAAAAGTGTAAAAGTAAATTAATGGCACAGAGCTGCAGTCCTAGAATTCCTTGGCTTCTGGTCCCTTCCTTCCACCTTCAAAGACAGATGTGTTGTTTCCTGTTTGAGTCCTCATGTCGCCTTCTCTTTGTAGTCTAATCTCCCTTTCCTATATCTCAGAAGGACGTTTGTGATCATATTTAGGGCCCATACAAATAATTCAAAATAATCTCTCCACCTTAAAGTCCTCCATTTTATCCCATCTGCAAGGTCCTTTTTTCCATGCAAGGCAATATCCCTAAGGACCAGATATTAGATATTTGGGGCAGCCATTTGTCAGCCTGATAGCATATTCCATCATGAACAAATGATTTTCCTTATTTTATTTTATTTTTATTTTTTATGGCCATACCATCCTGAACACGACCTATCTTGTCTGAAAGTATGAGAAAATCAAGGAATTATTTTTCCTTTTCTCTTTAATTTTTTAATATCTTTGTTATGAATAAGTGTATACATTGTATGAGCAAATCTTCTAATTTTCAAAAGAGAAAATGATTTTCAAAAAAGAAAATGCAGGCACATATCATTCTCTAACACAGCTAAACATAATGTTCTCATGACTGTGTTGAAAATAATACCTAAATGTAGCTGTCATGACAATTATCACCATATTCTAGTGCATAGCAAGTCTGGCTAAAAGTGTTCTAATAAGTAAATAAGATGAGAGGCTTGGTTATATTGGATTGCAGATTAAATCATGAAGTATGAAATTGTTTTTTACTCAGCATATTAGTGCAAATAACAGAATCTAAAAATGTTCATTTCCAAGAGAAAAGCAATTTTCTGCCTTGCCTAAAAGTATTTTGAAACACTCTATCTGAGAAATGTGCACAGTTACGTCCTTTAATTGTGCAAATGTAAAGCCATGCAATTTGGGTAGCTGTGGTTCCTGAGGATTTAATTGATCTTTGCAAAAGGTATTGCAAAAGGTCATTTATTAACTGTAGGCAGAACTGCATCACTGCAGACCGTGTTTGTGTCTTTGTGGAAAAAACTGCCCTTTCAGGGGCAGGGGAGACGGCTCAGTGGGTAAGAGCACCTTGCCATGCAAGCGTGAAGACTTGAGCTGGATCCCCGGCCTCCTTGTAAAAAGCTGAGCATGGCCATACATACCTGTAACTCCAGTTCTGAGAGAGATAGATAGGAGAATTACTGGGGCTCACTGATCAGCCAGACTGATCAAAAAACAGCAGCTACAGGTTCAGTGAGAGACTCTGTCTCAAGGAAACAACATGGACGAGCAATATTGGAAGACATCTGATGTTATCCTGTGGCCTCATCACATGTGCCTGCAAATACACACACATGTGCATACACTACATATACACATAATACACACACAATACCTGTTCTCTTACCTCACATTCAAATATAGGAAAATGCCTTTTTAACTTTCAAAATACTGTACTATCATACATTGTTACCTATTACTGTAAAGGTATGTATCTGTGTATCTTATTAATTAAATTTATTTATTTATTTATTTATTTGAGTGAGAGAAAGAGACAGAGAGAGAGAGAGAGGGAGGGAGGGAGGGAGGGAGGGAGGGAGGGAGGGAGAGAGAATGCGCATGCCAGAGCCTCCAGCTACTGCATACAAACCCCAGATACATGCACCACCTTGTGCGTCTGGCTCTATGTGGGTACTGGTGAATTGAACACAGGTCATTAGGTTTTACAGGCAAGCACCTTAACTGCTGAGCCATCTCTCCAGCAGGTTTGTGTATTTTTAATTTTAGTAAAAGATGCAAGAGAATTATAAAGGCACAATGTTCAACTTTTGATGGATGGTAGAATAAGCAAAAGAATTGGAAGTTTAGGTATATAGCTTAGTGGTAGAGTGGGTACCCAACACACATGAGGCCTTATATTCCATCCCCAGTACCACACCAAAAAAGGGGGGATTAGGAGGGGCTGGAGAGATGTCTCAGCAGTTAAAGGCATTTGCTTGCAAAGCCTAAAACCTGATGGCTTGGGTTCAATTTCCCAATACCCACTTAAAGCCAGATGCACAAAATGATATATGGGTCTGGAGTTTGCTTGGCTGGAGTCCCTGGCACATTCATATCTCTTTCTGTCTGACTTTTTCTCTCTGCCTCTGTCATATAAATAAATGTAGACTCACAATTTTGGACATTTAGAAACTGTAATGATGCTGGACAACTGCAGTGTAAAATATTATTTTGCTAATAGGTTCACTATTGTTATGCAACAAATTAACCCAAAGTTTTCTGTTGTAAAACCACACCATTTTTTGTTGATCAACAAAAAGAAGTAATAATACTCAGGTAAAGTTCAGTTTGCTCTGCTGGGCAGCTTTTCTTTTGGGTGGGGAGGTAAGAGAGAGCTTTTCTTCTGGGATCATGTGAATAGTCTGATTCTGTAACCATGAGCCCACGTTCACTGCTCACCACAAAAAAAAAAACAAAAAAAAAAAACACTTTCTTCAATTAAAACAGAAAACATTTCCTCAAGGGAAAGTTGTGAGAACAAGGGGAAAGATCCATTTGGAAAGCTAGCAGAACAAAGAAGAAGGCCATGGCCAACAGGTGCCAGGCCTCTAGGAAGCTGAGACAAGGCATATCAGAGAGGTGGGCACCCAAATAGTCACATTTCCAGTGGTCTGCTTTTCACATGCATGGGCTGCTAATATGTAGGGCACTCAATGTTTGGGATTGTATAAACCTTAAAGAAAACTTGCTTTTTAGGAGGCCTTATGACTCATGTCTTTTTAGTTTCTTTTCCCAGAAATAATTAATTGTGCAGTTATTTATTGGAATACAAAAGATACCTCTTCTGGCTCAGTGGTTAAAAGCACTTGCTTACAAAGTGTGATGGGCTGGGTATGATTCCCCAGTACCCACATAAAGCCAGATGCACAAAGTGGTGCTTGTGTAGTGGTTTGATCCAGGTGTCCCCGTAAACTGAATGTGTTCTGAATGCTTGATCCCCAGCTGATGGCAGTTTTGGAACTGGAACCTTGTTGAAGGTGTTTTGTTGAGGGCAGGCTTATGGGGGTTATAGCCAGCTTCCCCTTGCCAGTTTTTTGCACACCTTTCTGCCTTTGTATGCAGTGCTGTGGCAGAGGTGATGTCCACCCTCTGCTCATGCTGTTGTTTTCCCTGCTGTCATGGAGCTTCCCCTTTAATCTGTAAACCAAAATAAACCCATTCCTCCCATTCTCGCATTAGCTGCTTGTTGAGGGGCGCTTTTACAGCAACCAAAGCTGACTACAACAGTTTGCATCTGAAGTCTGCAGTAGCAAGAGGCCCTGGAGTGCCTATTCTCTTTCATATCTCTTTCCTCTCTCTTCTTGCACATAAATAATAAGTAAAAATATTTTTTATAAAAGATATTTTTCCCTAAAAGATATTTTTCCCTAGAGAGCAAGAACCAGGGAGACAGAGGAAGGTGACATTCCTCTACAGGACAGAGGTGAGAACATTCACTGAAAAACTGGCTTTAATTTCTCCCTTACTTACAAAACCTGACGACTTGGATTGAATTTCCCAGTACTAACATAAAGCTAGATGCACAAAATTGCACGTGCATCTGAAGTTTGTTTGCAGTGGCAAGTGAACCTGCTGTACCCATATTCATTCTCTCTCCCCCCCCCAAATAAATAAAATGAACATTTTTTTAATAAAAGAAAGTGGAGTGCAAGGTCAGATCAGGAATTTAAAGGGAAAACCCAGGTTGGGGGAAGGGCCCAGGTGGCCTGTAATGGGGAAGGGATGCTCTTTTCCACCAGACAGAGACACAGCAGGTGGGGGGCTTTATCTCCTATTTACTGGCAGGCTTTGGTTTCCATGGTGATACTTCTCTTGAGGCCGGTTGGGGGAGGGGACCAAGGTGTTGCCTGAATTCCAACTTAAATTAACAATTTTATGAAGGTTTTATATTACAGAAGAAAATTGTAAACCAAGGCACTTTTCATATCCATTGGTTGACCATCAGATAGGTGGGTTCAAGCAAAGCAAGGAAATCTCCGCCACTGTGATAACATTCTTAGTTCTTGGTTTGCTGGAAACTTGTGGTCTGTTAGTACATTCCAAAAAGGTTGCACCTGATCAATTGATAGAAGGTCGGAATGTGGAAAGAGGAGGGGTGATGGTTGGGTAAATGTGCCAAAAATATGTAATCCCAAGGGTTGTGGAAAATTACTGTGTAACTCATGCTTGCTGTTTAAAAAAAAAAAAAA
>PVHP010052756.1:0-11047 GCA_004024765.1 Zapus hudsonius
GGTAGGTAGAATCTATCATTAGACTTGTTGCACATTTTGCATATTCTTACCTGGAATGCCAGGAGGGCCTGGGGGCCCAGGAGGCCCTTGGTAGCCTCGGAAGCCATAGTCTCCATGACAGCACTTGCTGCAATCTGGAGGCAGTCCTCCAGTCTGGGGGGGCTTGAGAAAGACAGAAAGAAAAGCTTCAGGCAAAAGGACTTTTGAGCAATTAAGAATTTTAAAGTTCTGTCTGGCCTTGAGCCCTAGGTAGGTTTAACTTTAATCAATGCACAGTCACATCAGAAAAGAGACTGTGGGGTGTGGACTGGAAATATGGATGGTGTGCAGGTCCGGGAGTGGCTATGGTAAGTGGTGATCAAGGCAGAGGCAACAGGAGTCAAGAGAAGATGGCGGGATGGTGTGAAGGTGGGGCTGTGGGAAAAGGGTGGCATCTTTGGACAGCATTTCTGTGACTATCTAGACAGCAAAGATGGAATTTCCTTCAGAGGAGAACTTACAAGTTTTTTCCAACACCCAATAGATATAACTAGAATAAAATGACCCTTAAAGCACAAAACTAAAAATGTCAATCATAATTATTGGACACCATACTCCTGATACTGTTTTAAGATCTTAGCTAATAGTTCTTAGAAACTCTGGGGATGGGAAGATGGCTCAGCAGTCAAAGATGCTTGCTTGCAAAGCGTGCCAACCAGGGTTCAATTCCCCAGTACGCATGTGAAGCCAGAAGCAAACGTGGCACATGTCTGGAGTACATTTGCAGTGGCAAGAGGCCCAGGCATGCATAAAAATGTGCACGCGTGTGAGCACTCGTGCGTGCGCGCACACACACACACACACACACACACACACATAAATAAATGAATAGTTTTTAAAAAGAAGAGTTCTTACAAACTGTAACACTGCACTTTTTCAGACTGTTATAACACACAAGCTGCTTAGAAAGTAAGTGCTCTTTAAAAAAGTAAGTGTTCTTTAGTCTATACTTTATTTACTTATTTGCTTAAATTGAGTGAATTTGTAGCTATGCAACAGTTGTTTTGAGATATGTATACATGTGTGTTTAATAGCTTTATCTCGCTAATTAACATATACATTTACCTCACATCCTTTATGTGCTGAATACACTTAAAATCTAATATTTGGGCAGTTTTCAAGAATACTGTTAACTGTGTTGTCCAATACCTTTTTAAATAACAATTATTTATTTTATTTGTAATATAACAACTTCACTTCTTTATACAATTTTAACATGTGATATCTACTCATTTTATTTCAAAATATAAGCAATTACTTTCCTGAACCAATGTTTACTGAGCATTAAATATGCTAATATGACACCCAGTAAAATGCTTAAGTATACACTTTAATTTTTAAACCTGTCCTTGCTATAAAGGAGTTAAGATCTCGTGAAATTGGTTGGAAGAAGGTTGAGAAGCTTATAAAGTTTGGACTCTCATCTACACTGGCAACTTGCCTTTTAATTATATCATGCAAGATGCTCGTGGAAACTTTCCTAGACACCAGTTATAATTCAATGGCCTTTTGAAAACAGAACATTGTTGCTAAGGAATTCATTTTACAAAGGATGGGAGGGAGAGATGGAAAGGAGAGGAAAGGGGACAAGAGAGGGAGAGGAAAAGAAGAAAAAAGGAAGAAAGATTTTAAAATTTCAGTTTTCCATCACTAGAAATCCAAGCAGAAAACTGGATGAAGGCCCCATATGCTGCATATTTACACATTGCTTTGTTTGTGTTTGTTTGTTTGTTTGTTTACAATGAGCTTGATATTTGCTCCCCTTTGTCCTAACATTTTACATAAACTTTTTAGAGAAATACATAGATAGCACCTGCGGTTCAAGTGTTCTGCTGCCACAGCTGAGAACCCACTGTTGAGGACAAGGAGCTAGTTAACACTTGGGAAGAACTTGTCTTCAGTCTGCCAAACTTAACTCTGAGTAGTATAGAGCCTCTGAAAAAATTTGTCATATTGGTGAAGGATAAAAAGAATCAACTGATGCACTTGGTCAGAGATGAGGGTCTTAGGATACTTGGAAAGTAAAGACACCATGACATTCCCCTACCTTCTAAGCCAAGACAAAATCTGACAAGTATGTGTTCCTCCTCTCCTGGTATGCTTCTGCTAATGGGAAATACAGTTTTTAAACCCCAGGAGATCCAGGGTTTTGCCAGTGATGGATTGCATGGACAGAGAGGGGAGGGAATGGAGGGAAACCCCTTGTGTAAAAGCAGAATGGAAATACTGAGATGCTTAAGAATGGGGAAAGAATCATTGAACTACAATCAGTGTTCCCTTCTCTGTTCCTCATGAACTCAGAGAAGTCGCTGTTCCCAGACATCATTTTTCTTGTCTGAGAAGGTCATAAATTTACTTTCTGTCTCTAAGATTCAAACAAAGACATTAGATTTTTTTAAGTTCCAGTCATAATTTAGGAAGATTTTCTTTTTAATGTCTAAGTGACTGGGCACCAGAAAATGGGGTTGCTAGGTACCCAAGCTAAGGAGGACCAGAAGTGTATGTGCATGCTATTGGGGTAACCTCAGGAGCAGAGATACCTCTATGCTGCAAGAGGCTTCTGGGTCCTCTGAGTTGGATGCTCTTGAGAACCTGAGAACCCTCCTATGACGTTTTATCATGCATTCCTTCCTCTGACCTTGTCGTTCAAAGTGCAGTTCGAAGGAAGGAAGCTGGTGAGGCTTTTGATGGGTTCTTAGAACAAGTTGGACAGGATGCACAATTCTGACATTTTACATATATTAAGGGAGAATTTACGTATTGGAAGTTACATTGAAAGCACACCAGTGAACAGCATGAGTAGAAAGAGGTGTCTTCAAGACAAGTTTCTCCCATTTGTAGATGGGAGCCTAGAGGCAGAAGTAAGTTCTACTATGAAGGATTTCTGGGAAAGAGAGCCCAGAATTCCTCTTCAAGCTGAAGAAAAGGGAAGAGAATAAAAGAGAAGGGTAGTGGGAAGAGGAGGAAAGGTATCTGTAAGGACACGAAGAGATATAATTGAGGAAGGCAGAGACTGTGATAAGAACACTGCTCTATGGAAGAGATCAGCGAGTCAAGAAGTGATCGCTTGTGCAATAGTGACACCAAGACCTGAGAGGTTAATCAATGGCTTTCAAATTGGCCAAGAAATCAACTCAGTGACAAAGAACACTTAGATGGAATTGGGATCCAGGGCAAAATCATATGGGGACCAAAATCTTGGTTTCCAAGGGAAAATTCCCACTACCAGAGAACTACAGAGAGGCTACACCCAACAGAATCTTGCCAAATTAGTAATGTCTATCTCATTTAACCTATACTGATCTCACTCTCTGATGGAGATTCTGTTTGTATTTTTCAGAAGGCAGTGAGAGAGCCAAGGTCAACCAAACTCCACCAACAAGACATTGGATGATGGCCGACAACACAGCAAGAGATGAACCACCCTTGGGCTATCATGTAGGCCCCAAATGAAATGAGAAAGTGGAAAGAGAAACACAAGACCTGTCATCAGAGCAAGTAGGATAACCCAGAATAGGTCATCGAGACAGATACCAGTGATATCCAACACAACCCAAAGCAGAAGTCCAGAGACACTTAAGATCTCAACAATAAAGCAGACTTAAAACTCACCCACCATGACTCAGGGAACTGAGCGGAAGAGGGGGTGTAAAGAATGTAAGAGCCATGGTGGGGGAGAATATCCAGAGACATTGCTCCCCTCAGCAACAACACACAAAATGCGGAGGGTGGGTGGAACCAGGCTACCTCATGAGCTAATCATATCCCCTACCCCATGGGCTGATCCAGTAAGCCCACTGAGAAGGACCCCCAGTAGGTAGGGGGCAGAGAGGAGGGAAATGGTGGTACTGCCATAAGATTTGCTCATATACAGTATCTAATTATCGATAATAAAGATTAAAATAAAAGAAATGCCGGGACAAGAGAATATAGACATGCCCACCTTAGATCTCTGCCCATCTAATATCCTGTGAACCCTGCATCCAGTTATCTCTCTGTAACCCAAATCATATTACCTCACTGTCCTGCTATGAGGAGACAAGCAAAACTGTTGGTAGCAAAGTGTAAACTAAGTCCCTTCACTAGCTAAGAGAATCCTCCCCTGCCTGCCACTGAAGTCATCTGATGTCGTCCCCACCAGAGCAGAGTCCCAGCCACGCCCAACTTCTCCTGGGCTCCTCATATCTTTTCAATGGGACACAGACTTTTACTGTTTGGTTATAAATCTCTGTTGTAGATAGTCATTTTGTTAAGGCTCAACTCAGTGACCAACATTATTTCTCTTTTCTCCAGCTGTTCTTTGTATATTGACCCCACTTATCCACAGTATTTAATAAACTTAATTCATAAATTAACAAACAGTTGCTTGAATGTGAGTCGATGATAAACATGTATAAAAATGTCATAATGGAAGCCATTACTTGGCACTATCCATCTTAATAAAAATTAAAAACAAATAAAACGAGATTGAAGTAAGTAAAGGAATAAATAAATATCCAAAAAACTTTATCCCCACCAAATCTCTTTAGGATGGCTTGAGGTGTATTTATATACTCACTTCCCATTCTGATCAAAAGGAGAAACCAGAGAATGTTTAGGGAGGAATGAATGAGGCGACGGGAGGGTTACCATAAAGAAGAAGATAAGGAAATACACTCAGTGGGAGAACATAGCACAGTACCAATCTGTGGGGCCACAGCCATTGGTATGAGAGTTGTACTAAAAGCTTCCAAAACATCACTGGCTCTAAATCCCCTGAGAATTTGTTTGAAAATACATCAGGAACTTGGGACAAGAAGGAGGGTAGAGCAAGTAGACATGTAATTTGGATTTCAGTGGTCTGCTTGGTATTGTTTCCTCAGGGAAAAACAACCAATGACAACCCAGAGCAGCTGTCTGGCAGATCACACCCAGGAAACACACCACCATCCATTCAGATAGAGTGTCCACATCAAGACTTGGGCAAAAGTTCAAATGCCTTCACCACTGAGGTAAACAACTTTCAGCCAGAAGACTGTCAGGTAACAGGACAACCTCTTAAGATGTCATTCCATTTCTGTGCTTCCATTTCCTTACTGCCCCTTACGGAAGGTATTTCCCCATGACACAGGCTGATCCCAGACCTGGGGCTGATTCCATGTGGGATCCTGGTTTGTTCCTGCAACCTGACAATCAACCCAGTCCAACTGCATAACTAAACTTCCCAATCTGGGGTACAATGTGTTTATACTTCAACAAAGAAAAAAAATCAAGGGGCTCTTTAGTGCATAGAAGCCATGAGTTCTTACAGTAAAAACCACTGGCTCAAAGATCAAAAAAAGGGTCTGGTGAGATTGCTCAGTGGTTAAGGCACTTGCCTCCAGTGCCTAAGGCACCAGATTCAATTCCCCAGTACCCACATAAGCCAGACCCACAAGGTGGTGGCCCTGGTGCGCGCGCTCTCTCTCTCTCTCTCTCTCTCTCTCTCTCTCTCTCTCTCTCTCTCTCTCTCTCTGTGTGTGTGTGTATCTTTGCTTAAAAATGAATAAATAAAATAAAATAAAGATCAAGAAAATAATTCCTCCCCTCTCATCTGATCTCAGTGTACTCCATGCTTAGAAAATAAGAAAAAATCCATTTCTGCTTTTCTTAGTGTTTATAATTAAATTGAGCTTCACCAATGTGCCATTCTCTACAAGAAAATCTTAATCACTCCTGTACTACCCTAAAAAAGTTAAAGGTATTTCCTTAGACTCCAAGTTTATCTACCCAGAAATAAGTAAGTGCTATCACCTTCACACATTGAATTATGCAGCGCAGCTTGCTGCTTAAACATATGATCTTTTTGTTTTGTTTTAGTGCTTTCTTTTTTAAAAAATACAAAAGGAAGGCTTAACAACCTAGAACGCCATCAATCAAAGTTTAAAAACTGCAGTGAAATGTTACACAAAGTTCACAAATCAAAGTAAAACTACCTTGACGGCTTTGGGCAGACTCAAAGGTATCTCCTCCCTGCTAGGAAGGCTTACGAGAGCTTGAACTCTCTTGAGACCAGCAAGTAATCATGTACACGGATGCATCTATCCATTTGGATCAGGGCTCTTCTCTGCATCAATAGAGCAAGAGAGAAATCCGGTCCCATCAGAGCAGGAAGCTGGCCATCCAGGTTTCCCTTTCTGATGGAGTGATGCTGGGCCACTCTGTCACAGCACATCATGCCGAGTCTGGCAGTCCCTCTGTGTCCCCAGACAACCCAGAGACACCCCAAAGCAGCTCAGCAAACTGCTCATAAGCACTGATCCTAAGAATCTTAGTCAAGACAATAGCAATAAGTCATTAAGCTTTCAAAAAAAATCCTTAAAAGAGAATTCAGAGTACCTGGCCCCAGAACGGGGTGATCTGGGCTAGGTGATCTACCTCGGGGTGCGGTAGGTCATCTGGTCTCAGGGGTTTTAGGTCTGTAGAAGTGTTATTATCCACAGTCCCAGTTTTAGGATGGCTCTGCTCTGTCACTTTCTCCCTCCTGGAACCGCTACGGCCAGTCTGCTGGTGGCTCTGTACTATTCTTGCCACCACTTTGTTAGCTCTTCTGCTCACCTCCATGTATTCATCTTGACACAGGCAAAAGGGGAGGCAGAGCAAAGCCAGCAGGTGCCAACAGACGAGCCGCCTCCCGAGCATGCTTCTCAACAGAGCTAAGTCTCCTTAGGACGAGAGCAGGACTGGAGATGAGCACCGCCCGCTGCGGGCTGGTGCTTTTATACTGGGCTGTGGAATAAAGAAGCCTGCAGTCAGCCCTCCTCCCGACAGAACGGCCCCCATTCATCACTTGCCCGCTCCACAGGCAGCACAGCTCCCAGTTGGTGGGGTTCATAAATGTCACACCTTGGCACGTTTTTTCAAGTGTGAAGAAAACATCCACAAGCAGCTGGAGACGGAGAGCATGTGTCCAGTGGTTTGCTTTCACGATTAGACATGGAAAGGCTGTGCATTTGTGGTGAAAAATGTCTTTTGGACAAACCTCCCTGTGTGCTTGCCAGGAAAGTCGGGCTTAAGTGCATCGGTTCCTTCTGAAACTGGAGCAGGAAACCGGTCAAGCCAACCAAGACGCCTTGCTCTGAAAGCAGGCAGGTAGCACTTCCCCACTTCTGCTCCTTCCCTCTTCCAGATACCAGTTACTTGACTGGGAACCACTGAGCTGAATTCAGGCACAGAGTCGGGGGTGGTCGGCCACCTTTCCCCATGCCAAACTTTATTTCCTTTACCCTTGTGTTTCTACAAGCTAAAGTTAAATCAAAGTTAATCAAGTCCTTACTGACTGGAAACATGACCCACTGGCTAATGAAGAGTTCCTTTCTGGCTGATCTTCCTTCAGGCATGTTCATGGATCAAAACTCTAACACAGAAAACACCAAACCAAATATCTCGAGTTTGAGAGAATTATCATTTCCTTTCTTTTAGTCGTTGTGCTTTTAATATGTTATATTCTTGTAATCCATTCTCCCCCAGTCCGATTTCACTGAGGGCCCTTCTCAGTGGCAGTGTTCACTGTGGGATTCACATGAAGGCCTCTGCCAGTCTCTGTGTGGGGGGAAGGGGGTATCATGTTTCATATTATTCCATCATGTGGCTTGTAAAGTCCTTCTGCCCCCTCTTCTGAAATGTTTCCTGAGCCTTGGTAGGCATGTTCGAAATCTGACTTAGTGTTGAGTTCCCTGTAGCTTCTGGATTTCTGTTTTGATGAGTTTTGAGTGACTACAGTCTCTGTTGCCATCTCCCTGGAGCTGGTTGTGAGGCTAGCAGTGAGTGCAGAACTCATGTTAAAATCACCAATTGCTCTGCAATGTCTCCTGGGCCCTGGCAGGTGTGGTGGAGGTGACTTGGCTTGTGGTAGGCAGTTGGCTAACTTTTCTTGTCATATTGATTTTGGTTCTCCTGGGTATTTTCTGACATCTGTAAAATTTTTAAATATTTGTTATGAATAATTATATACATTGTATAAGCAAATCTTGTGATGGTGCCTCCATTTCCCTCCTCTCTGTCATCTATTCACTGGGGCCCCCTCCTCCGTGTGTATACTGGATCTGTCCATAGGATAGAGGTTAAGAACTAACTGCACCAGAGGTGACCAGTTTCCTCCTGCCCCTTTGTGTATTGTTGCTGAGGGGGGGCCATGTCTCTGGCAGTTCTCCCCCACCATGGCTTTACAATCTTTCCACCCCCTCTTCTGCTTAGTTCCTTGAGTCATGGTGGGTGAGTTTTAAGTCTGCTTTATTGTTGAGATCTTAAGGGTCTCTGGACTTCTGCTTTGGGTTGTGTTGGGCATCGTTGGTGTCCGTCTCCATTGACCTTTCATAGAAGTCAGATTGGTCTCCTGTTTCTCTCATCACTTTCTCATAGGTTTCATTTTGGCCCTGTGTGATAGGCCAGGAGTGATTCATCTCCTGCCAGGATGTCAGCCATCAGAATGTTGCCAAAATAGCAATGTTTGTCTCATTTAGCCTATACTGATCTCACTGTCTGATGGAGATTCTGTTTGTATTTTTCAAAAAAAAAAAACAATTTTTTGCATTCCTATTTTTTTTAATATATAAATTTATTGTCCATAATGAGTTACACAATTTAGTGGGCAAACCATGAGTAGATTCTCCAACCAAAAACGAGAGCAGCTTGGGCTAAAGGGAATAAACCTAATTATTTGAGTGTATATCCACTCTTCTTTGCCAAAGAGGAATGGAAGCTTCTCTCTGGAGTCTAAGAGTTTCCTATCCATAGGATTCGACTTGGTTCGACTTGGACCAGGTATGAGTTCTCTCCCACTGAGTTATGCTTTTATTAATTCATTTTTAATAATTAATTTTATTTGTTTATTAAAGAGCAAATGAATAGTCCTAACTTCTTTGTGCTAATAAATTAAGAGAATTTATGCAGCGTTGTCATTAAAAATTGCTTCTATTTGTAGTATCATTACATCTAACCATTACTCACTTTAAAAGTTATTGGCCCTCTCCCTTGAAGCCTGCAGAGACCTTTGGTCCTTAGAGAGGGTAATGACTGGCTAGGTCGGGAGAGATTGGTAGAGGGTGAAAACTTGGCAAAGCCAGGGTGGCTGACTGGACAGCTGGAGAAAGTGTGAAGGAAGAAGCTGCTCATGGCTGCCCTCCTCCTTCTGTGAGGGGCCTGAGAACCAAAGGCTGCTCCCTGAACTGGCCCAAAATTGGCCAAAGCTAGATAAGCCAGGACTACCTGACCAGCTGCCTCTGGAACACACGTTTAGTGTCAAAAGTGTTCGGTGTTGGTGAAGGAGAGTTATTCTATGAAATAAATCACCCCCCCTTACACACACAAACACACACACACACACACACACACACACACACACACACACACACCATGCAGGGCGTTTACTGAATGGGCAGAGGGAACCCAGTCCAGGAGTCTTCTAGAATTGTCTCGGAATGTTCCATGGAACATTTCTCTGAGGCTGTGCAAACACTGCTCAGACACAGGCAGTATTCCAGGCGATGGGTCCAACTTGAGCTGTGCCCAGGGACCCAGTTGACAGACCTGGAAGCAGCCATGGGAAAGTACCGCACCTGGAACTGGGGACATGTCAATGGGAGAACTCAGGTGGTTTGGGAAACTCAGGCTAGTGCAGAGTGTCATGAGGTGCTCTCTCCTCAGGGAGTCATGAGAAAATGACTCAAAGCAAGACTTGGCTCTGGAGTCTAGGTCACCAGGTTCCCCAGTTTTCTAGGAAGCAGACTGCCTCGGGCTCCATCAGGTGTGGACTATCCTGCTTTGTGACAAATCACACTCTCCTGGCTCCTGACTCTGGCAATTTCCCAGTAAGTGTTTCTGGTCTTTCTTCTTGTTCTTGATTACAGTTAATAGATTGTTGTGTGCTGCTTAAAGATGGTATAAGCTGGCTGTGAATTCAGGGAACAGCTCTCTGTCTTAGACCCAAGCAGATTTGAAATAAACTCCTGTTTCCCAATGACTCCTCACAGATCAGATTGGTCCTTTGATAGGTGACGAGAAGAAATGAGGGAAAGCAAACAGCACAAGGGTAATGTTAGCCTATGTTTTCTCTCTTGTTTCTAATCACCTAAAGTTACCTGTCAGACAGAATCTTTTGCGAGACAGAGAGATCAAATGGGTAAACTGAATCTTAAGGTACTTGATCAGGTTACAAACTCCTTAAAGTATATAAGACTACTTCAGGCTTGCTTAGAGCCTATACCAGACTGAGAACATAGAGCCCTTCCTAAAAAGAGATCGGGTGATTAAGTTTTTTAAAACTTGGGGCACAAAAGAAAAAAGTTCCAGCAGAGGCATAAACCCTTAAAACCCTGATAGGTCTGTAACAGGGAACCTGGTCCCTGGCTCCCCCAAGCAGGGAATGGGAGAAAACCCTGAAAAATCTCTTCCTCCATTTTATTTCAGGTGGGGCATTCTGCCTCCAAGATATCACCAAGTCACTACTATATTATCCTTAGAAACTGGGCTCAATTACATCCAATGAGCCTCAGAAAAAGACTTTAGTGTTTTATTGTTAGAAAGCCTGGCCGCAGTACCTCTAAAAACTGAAGACAACTGGCTACCATCTAAATTCTAAGCAAAATAAACTCCACCTTGAGCTTTTATGCCGAAGAGAGGGGAGATGGACAGAGGTACAGTTTGTGCAGCTACTCTTTTACCCTGGTCATCATCCTGGATTGGACACCGACTGCCAGCTGCTTGTTACTATCTGTGGCTCAGTAACTCCTAACCCTTCATCCCTAGCTAAAGACCTTGCAGACTAAACGAGCTCTTTTTTTCCAGGATAAAACACAAAAGGCAACAGATGCAGTGGTAACAAAATCTGAGGCTCTTGAGTACATGTCTCAAAAATGTCAAGGTTAAACCTTCAGCTCACTGACACTAATTTGTTCATGATAACTGCTATTTTTTAAAAACTGTCTTTAAGATGTTCAACCAAATTAGTTATGTTCCTCTATGTGTCGAGCTCCTAACTACAGGAGAAATT
>PVHP010052757.1:0-10989 GCA_004024765.1 Zapus hudsonius
CTAATAGGGAAGATTTATTTGTTGGGAGAAATAAAACTGTACATGACCAAGGTTGTACAAGAGAGAACAGAATTAGGTTTTTTTATTTGCTTAAAGAATTGACAGTAAATTGGTGGTCATGTGGGGAAGAAAAATATATGGCTATAGACCTCGTAGGTGGATAGATGTGGTAAGAATGTGTGGGTACTCGTTTTTTTTTTTTTATTTCATCAGTGTTTTTTTTATTTTCTCAGTGTTGCAGGAAATAAAGTAACCAATAAAGAGTCAAAATGGAGATGATTATTGAGACTTATTTTGTTAAGGAGGAAGCAAATAGTGGCCTTTGTAGTATTTTCAGTGAGTGTTCTGTTTTGGGTTTGACCAGGATTGGAGTGGCATGGCATTGTATCCACAGATGTACAGGTTGTGTACATTACAAGTGGTTGTAGGTGGACAGCATGGAGTAGGTTTACAGTCCCCAAACATGCTCCACCCCTCACTGTCCTTCCGCATGAGGCCCCCAAAACACTAATGCCTAGAGAATGCATTGGCTCCAAACATGCCACACCCACACCAGCCTAGGATGCACAGTCCCCAAACACACTAGTGCCCTGAAAGCCCATATTACAAACTTTCTGAGCCACTCACCCACCTGAAGCACAGTGGCCCCAAACATGCTGGTGCCCAGAATGAGCTATTTCTGTTTTTGTTGAGGTGCTTAAATAAATGTTGTTTTTTTTTAAAATATCCTGTATGTCCTATGACAAGCATATGAAGGGGGAGAATATACCACTTGCTAAAGTCATAGCACAGAAACATTAGACTAAAAAAAGTCCAAGACTTATTAATAACACTATGGATGTTCACTATCTTACACACCTTACCATTGTACCAACAGAATTCCAGTTGGAAGAACTGCAAAGCACAGACTCTACCTGATTAGAAGAAGATTGTTTTGGGCACCTACCGATAGAAGAAAACATTAGATATTACCAATATGTGCTCAGATTAATAAAAAGCCTAACACAAATGGCCTATTTACCTCAGGACCAGTTACCCAAAATATTTCTGGCTTTCAAGAAAAATTGTGAGTATGCTAATAACACAAAAACTATCTACAGAGACAAAACAAGTTTCAGAACAAACTCTGATATGACATACTTTTAAATTACCTGACAGAGGATTTAAAATAGTTATGATTAAAATGTTACTGGGTCTAATGTAAAAAGTAGACAACCTATAATAACAGATGGGTAATATAATTAGAATGTTGTAAATTATATAAAATAATCAAAACAAATACTAGAAAAAATTTAAACACACCCACCAGGGCCCAAGAAACATTGCAGAAGACATGGTGGATTAAATATGAGTGGTGCTCTCCCTGCCATCCAGAGAACCTTCTTCAGGAAGATGGTGGTAAACACTGAGGAGACACAAAATGCATCAAAGCAGAAAATAAGTGGCTGCTGAGAGTTCAACATACATATAACATACCCACCAAGGCTCAGGAAACATTGTGGAATAGGGGGTGGAAAATATCTAAAAATCACAGATGGGAAGATATACTCTGAGACACTGTCTTCACCCCCAGTAACCAACTGGTACAGTCATGATCCCACAGTGCTTACACTTACCCCAGTGAGAAAGGCCCTCAATGGAATGGGGGGTAGGGACCAAAGAAGATAACCTTATGGGAATATGACCAATTTAGAGTATGTTTCTATTTTAAAGTTCGCAAGCATACATCTTTAATCCCAGCACTAGGGAGACAGAAGTGGGAGGATCAATGTGAGTTGGAGGCCACCCTGAGACTACATAGTGACTTCCAGGTCTGCCTGAAGTGAGTTCCTAAAAAATATTTTAAAACTTAGAGGGAAAAAAAAGAATGCCTTTGATGGTCTGACTAGTAGTTCTGAGACAAAATCACAGGAGAATCAGTGAAATTGAGGACAGGGCCATAGAAACTTCTCACACTTTAAAGCAAAGAGAAAATAACCAGAAGGAAAAGTCTAAAGAGAACATCTGAGTATTGAGGTATAATAGTTTAAACACAAACAGAACAGAGAAAGCACAGAAGACATATTTAAATAAAATCGGAGAATGTTTCAAAATTGATGATTGATTCCAAACCACAACTACCAGCATTTAAAAAAGAAAAAACAGCACTTAGATATTTTATATTTAAATTGCAGAAAACAAAGAGAAAAAAATCTTAAAATAATCTAAAGGGAATAAAGACACCTTCTATATGGATGAAAAGAATGGGCATTATACTGGAAACATTACTAGTAAACACAAGCAAGGAGCAAAAAATATTAACTGCTGAAAGAAAAAAATCAACATAGAATTCTATATCTAGTAAATTTATCTTTCAAAAGTGAAATAAAAGTTTTCTCAGCAAAAATTAAGTAATTCATTGCCTCTAGGCATGTCTTGCAAAACATATTAAAAGTTCTTCAGAAAAAATGTCAGAAACTAGAATCTACATGTAGAAAGAAAGGTTACTTAGAAGGAATAAAACAAGTATACATACATTTTACTTTTCTTATTCATATTTGATCTAAAAGTTATTGTTCAGGACAATAATAGTAGCAATGTATTAGTGATTACTGTGCATCACAAGTGCAATTAATAACAGTCATGATATCAGAAATAGCAAGGAAGAATTCCATTATAATATTCTAAAAAATTTACCAATTTCTTGAAAAAGATAAAGTACACAACTCTCATCGTAATAGAAATAGATCATCTGAATAGGCCTATATCTATTATATAATTTAATGAATAATTAATAACCATATAAAAAGAAAATCACTGGGCCAACATGTTTTCCTACTGAATTCTATCTAACATTTAAGGAAAATATGATGAAAATTCTCTACAATAACTATCAAAGATAAAATCAGATGAAACACTTCTTAACTCTTTCTTTGAAATGTTTATTACCCCAATACAAAACACAAGTAGAAATATTACAATAAAACAAAACTGCAAAAAAAAAAACTGCAAATCACTGCTGGGCGTGGTGGCGCACGCCTTTAATCCCAGCACTCGGGAGGCAGAGGTAGGAGGATTGCCATGAGTTCACGGCCACCCTGAGACTACAGAGTGAATTCCAGGTCAGCCTGGACTAGAGTGAGACCCTACCTCAAAAAACAAAACAAACCCCCCCCAAAAAAAACAAAAAAAGCTGCAAATCAACTCTCTTCATGAATACAAATGCAAAATTTCCAATAAAACATTAAAATACAGTGTTCTATTAAAAGAATGGCCTTATGAGATTTATTCTAGGTATACATCAATAAATAAGGCTGCAGAGATAGCTCAGACAGAAAAGTGCTTGCCTTTCAAAGTTAAGTTAAAGACCTGAATTTGATCTTCATTACCCATCTAAGGTGACAGATGTTGTGACACATTCCTGTAATCTCAGAGATGGAGAAACAGGGAAAGGGGGACCCTGACTCTCTGGCCAGCTAATGTAGCATAACTGGTGGGTGAGCTGCAGGCCAATGAGAGACTCCATCTCAAAAAAAGGCTGGCAGCATTCCTAAGGATAGCACCCTTTTTGGCCTCCACATGCATGCACAAACACTTTCATATGCAACCACACACAAACATTCACAGACATATTGAACAAACACTCACAGACATATACACACCCACACACAAATATGTGTGCATAAAAATTGAATTAAAATTAATAAGTATAATTCAACACATGAACTGGCTACAAGATAAATCATATGATCAGTATCAATTGACACAGAAAAAATACTTGACAAAACAAACATTTATGATAAAATTCTCATAAAATTAAGAAGAGTTCAACTTTCTCAATTTCATAAAGTTTATAGTTAATATTATAATAAATAATAAAATCTTATTTTTTCAGTGTCTATAGAATTTAAAAAGTTGACTCACCTGCTACAACTGATATCAATTAATGGTCTTTGTAAAATTCATCTATTGAGTATATTGACTTCTTTTGATTATTTACTTTTCTTTCTTTCCTTCTTTCCTTCTTTCTTTCCTTCCTTCTTTCTTTCTTTTCTGAGGTAGGGTCTTGTTCTAACCCACGCTGACCTGGAATTCATTATGCAGTATCAGGGTGGCCTCGAACTCACAGTGATCCTCCTACCTCTGCCTCCCTAGTTCTTTTTGCATGCATTAATGAGAACTTTCAACACCTCCTGCATTTCTTCATTTTATCTCCTAGTTTAACAAAAAACATAACACTTTCATGATATATTACATATAATGCAAGATCATTTTATCAGTAATTTTTTGGGCGGGGAGAGAACTTAAGGCAAAATCCTACAAAGCAAAGCAAACTGCAGCATGATTACCTTATCACACTAAAATATGTGAATTTATTTAAATTTTAAATTAGCAGGCTACCTTGTTACTCTAGACCATAGGGAAAAACAATGAAAGACAGTATGAGGTGGACTGGACAGACTACACAGCTAAAACACCCAGCTTAGTTTCAGTTTCTTTTTGATTTCTCACCAAGTATGAAGAGAAAGAAAAGCTGCTCATTCTCAGTGCAGGACCAATAGTAAAAAACTTAGCAGTATGTATAAAAATTCAAAGCAATTTAGGAAAGACTATACTTTAATCACAAATGATTTCAAGAAAATGATAACAAATCTTTATTTATTTATTTATTTATTTATTTATTTATTTGTAAGAAGAGAGAGAACATCAGGGTCTCTAGACACTGCAAATGAACTTCAGATATATGCACCACTGTGCATCTGGCTTTATGTAGATACTGGGAATCAAACTCAGGTCGTAGGCTTTGCAGACAAGCACCTTAACTGCTGAGCCATCTCTCAGCCCATAACAAATATTTTAACTGTCATAAAAATATTCCCTTCCAAAATAGTAGTCTGAGAAAAGCAACTAGTTATTTTAAGCTTCATGTAAAATGAATTCTTTATAACACTTCTGCAATAATGTCTTAGCTACCTTTTAAGTAAGAAAATTTTCTTCCTTATTCTTATACATAGTCCCATGTAAATGACGTGACGAATACCACCCATTCACAGATGAATATACAAAGATAGAGAAAATATTAAATTGCTTATAAAATAGACAAAACTATTATCAAACTGGGGACAGAGTTTAACTTGCCCCTCTCTTTATAGTAAGGCACATTAATAAATATCAGTCAAGTGATAGTAAACCTAATTTTTGGACATTGATTAGGGTGGACAGGAGGCACGTGATCATTACCACTCAAGCCTTCATTGGTGGAATGGTTGCTCAACATGCACAAGGCCCTGGGGTCCAATCTCAAGCACTATGAAAATGGAAAATATATGCTCAGAATTAATATTTTAGGTATTTCTCAAATTATACTTTTCAATCATTAATAGCTACATTAATTTATATGAACATATACTATATGTAACGTTAAGGTTTCCAAATAAAGAAATTGGTCACCAATAAGGTGAGAAGCACAATGGAAAAAGGTTCATCAGCTCAGGTTGACAACAGAGGGGAAGGCAGGAGAAGCCTGCATCTTTTACAATACAGTTTATCTACTCACTACCTAATTCTGGTAACATCTCCCTCCAGAGTTCCTGATAAGACAGAAATAATTTTAAGTGATGAAAGGAAGAAAGGAGGAAATCAAAATTTTGCATAGGATTCATTAATAAAACATTTCCTCAAAACAAAAATGGATAAAATCTTGAATTTGTAAAGACCCTTGTCTGAAGACACAGAAAACTGAAGTAGCTGGACCCATTTGGCTACCTGTAGTCCAAGTGAAGTATCTAGAAACATTTTGTTGCCTGTAGACTTCATGAAGATTAAAGTATGGAAAGATTCCTGGGCTTTTTCAACTAGACTGTGTTTTTCTTCAAAGCCTTGGTCAATATCCAGTGTTAGGATAGGAACCTATTGCATAATCAAAGTTGTTTTTCAGGGACCTATGCAGGATTCAGCCTCTGTGTCTATTATGAAGTTTCTCTAAATAATCAAGAGAAATGCCTTGCTCTTTATTTCTTCCTCATAAATATATTCTATTTAAGCATATCTCTGGAGTATCTCAAAGATAAATGCTTCCATCCAATTGAAGGCTTTGTCCAAATTGGCTATTCACCCATTCATGCCAGTCTTTATATATGGTCCACACTTTTTCATTCATGCAATGAGATTCATACAAATTAGATGCAAAAACATAGCTGTCACTGTACACAGATCACTCCAAAGCTAATACAGGTTTCCCTGTGTCTTTGAGAGCAGCAAACTTAGCTTGGATCTGATTGGGACAGGCATGTATTTTTTTTTTGCACACATCATTTGAAGAACATTCCCACCACTTGTCTGTAATGATATCAATTCCTCAACTTCATCTTGAGTGTTTTGAACATTGAAACATCTGGTAACATTCAGTAACCACTTCACAAAGGGTTTTCACAAATGCTGAGTCCACTGCAGCAATATTTTCTTTGATGGAAACTTTCTTTTTTTAAGTGGAAATTTTTTTATTGTCCATAATGAGTTACATTATTTAATGGGCAAACAATGAGTTGTTATCCCCAGTTCCCCACTGCCCCTCTTGCCCATCCCCAATCAGCTGGACATCCTCCTCCATGGGCCTTCTGGATCAGTCCTTGGAGCTGGGGACCATGGATAGCCTAGGAGTCAGCCCAGTACCACCGGCCCTAGAATGTTGTTACTGAGGGGGGCCATGTCTCTGGATATTCTCCCCCAACAAGGCTTTCACACTCTTTCTGCCCCCTCTTCTGCTCAGTTCCCTGAGTTGTGGTGGGTATTAAGGCTGCTTCACTGTTGAGATCTTAGGGGTCTCTGTACTTCTGTTTTAGGTTGTGTCAAAAATCAATGGTGTCTCAACACATTAAAACTACAAATTAGCAATGGGAGAGGATCCAAAAATTTCATCAGATATTGGTGACTGAACAACTCGTTCCTGAACAATGAATGGGTCAAACAAGAAATCAGACAGGAAATCCAGAACTTCCTAGGAACAAATGATAATGAGGACACATGCTTCCAGAACTTGTGGGACACAATGAAGGCAGTTCTAAGGGGGAAATTCATTGCTCTAAATGCCTTCATAACAAAGACAGAGAGGTCTCAAATCAACCAACTATCCTCATACCTAAGATCATTAGAACACATGGAAAAATCCAACCCTAGGAACTCGAGACGTAAGGAAATAATTAAGATCAGAGCTGAGATTAATGACTTGGAAACAAAGAAAATGACTGAAAAAATAGACAAATCAAAGAGTTGTTTCTTTGAAAAAGTCAATAAGATCGACAAACCCCTGGCCAACTTGATCAAACAAAATACTGAGAAGGCCCAAATTAACAAAATGAAAAGGGTGAGATCACAACAGATCCTGAAGAGATTGGATGTATCATTAGGTCATACTTCCAAAACCTCTACTCTAAAAAATTAGAGAACCTGGAAGAAATGGATAAATTCCTGGACACATACCAACTTCCAAAGTTCAGACCAGAGCAGATAAAGACCCTAAACAATCTGATAACAATCACAGAGATTGAATCGGTGATCAATAACCTCCCAAAACAGAAAAGCCCAGGTCCAAATGGTTTCTCAGCTGAATTCTAACAAACCTTCATCATAGAACTGAAACCTCTCTTTTTGAAGCTTCTTAGGGACATAGAAAAAGAGGGTAGGCTCCAAAACTCCTTTAATGAAGCTACCATCGCCCTAATTCCCAAACCAGGCAAGGATGTAACAAAGAAAGAAAACTACAGGCCCATATCCCTGATGAACTTGGATGCAAAAATCCTAAGAAAAGTCCTAGCAAACCGAATACAAACCCATATCAAGTCCATAATTCACCCTGACCAAGTCGGCTTCATCCCAGGGATGCAGGGATGGTTCAACATTCGCAAATCGATAAATATAATTCATCACATTAACAAACTCAACAGCAAAAACCACATGGTCATCTCAATTGATGCTGAGGCTTTTGACAAAATTCAACACCACTTCATATTCAAAATCCTGGAAAGAATAGGCATAGATGGCCTATAATTCAACATGATAAAGTCAATATACTGATCTCCTAAAGCACAAACCATCCGCAATGGGTAAAGATTCAAGGAGTTCCCCCTCAACTCAGGAACAAGACAGGTATGCCTACTCTCACCACTGCTATTTAACATAGTGCTTGAAGTTCTAGCCCAAGCAATAAGACAAGAGAACAGCATAAAAGGGGATACAAATCAGAGAGGAAGAAGTCAAGCTATCACTCTTTGCAGATGACATGATCTTATATATATCAGATCCAAAGAACAGTATTAGTAATCTCCTGAAGGTGATCAATGCCTTCAGCAGAGTGGCAGGATACAAAATTAACACACAAAAATCAGTAGCCTTTCTATATACAGAAGACAAACATTTGGAAAAAGACATCAGAGAAACTGTCCCATTCTCTATATCCTCAAATAAAATCAAATACCTGGGCATATCAGTAACCAAGGTAGTGAAAGACTTATATAAGGAAAATATTGAAACACTCAAAAGGGAAATAAAGGAGGATGTGACGAGATGGAAAGACATTCCATGCTCATGGTTAGGGAGAATTAATATAGTAAAAATGGCAATCCTGCCAAAAGCAATCTACAGATTCAATGCAATACCAATAAAAATCCCAACCTCCTTCTTCACAGACATTGAAAAAATAATCTCAAAATTTATCTGGAAGAGTAAGAGACCTCGAATAGCTAAATCTATTCTGACCAGAAAAAATTACGCAGGAGGAATCACCATACCTGACTTTAAAACATACTACAAAGCCATAGTAACTAAAACAGCATGGTATTGGCAGAAAAACAGTCTGACCAGTGGAATAGACTCGAAGACCCAGGCTTTAATGCAAATAACTTCAGCTTCTTAGTCTTCGACAAGGGTGCCAACAATGTATGCTGGGCCAAAGATAGCATCTTCAACTAATGGTGCTGGACAAACTGGATAAACACATGTAAAAAAATGAAATCAGAACCACTCCTCTCACCATGCACACAGATCAAATCCAAATGGATCAAAGACCTCAATATCAAGCCTGTAACCCTGAACACCCTGGAAGGAAAAGTTGGAGGAAACTTACGTGAGATAGGAGTAGGGAACAACTTCCTGAGCAAATCTCTAGTAGCCCAGGAAGTGCAACAGTCACTTAACCAATGGGACATGATCAGGCTCAAAAGCTTCTGTACAGACAAAAACACCATTCTCAAAGTCAATAGACCCCCTTCAAATTGGGAGATGATTTTCGCCAGTTACAACACTGACAGAGGCCTGATTTACAGAACCTACAGAGAACTCAAAAAAATTAATAGCAAAAACCCAAATTGCTCCCTCACAAAATGGGGCACTGATCTCAACAGAGAATTCACAGAGGAGGAAACACAAATGGCCTTTTCTCACCTGAGAAAGTGCTCAGCATCCCTAACCATCAGGGAAATGCAAATCAAAACCACAATGAGATACCACCTTACCCCGGTCAGAATGGCAATAATAAAGAAAACCAACAACAATCATTGCTGGCGCGAATGTGGGGAAAAAGGAACCCTCATTCACTGCTGGTGGGATTGCAAACTTGTTCAACCACTATGGAAAGCAGTGTGGAAACTTCTGAACACAATAGACATAGAACTACCAATGGACCCAGCTATCCCTCTGCTAGGCAACTACCCACAAGATGTCACATCTTGACACAGAAACATTTGTACAACTATATTTATAGCAGCTCAATTCATAATAGCCAAGTATTGGAATCAACCCAAATGCCCATCCATGGAGGAATGGACAGGAAAACTGAGGTATATTTACACGATGGAATTTTACTCAGCTGAAAGGAAAAATGATATATCGAAATTTAGGAAAAAATGGTCTGACTTTGAGCAGATCTTACTAAGCGAACACTCAAAAGAACAGAGAATCTGATGCCGCATATTCTCCCTCAAATGTGGTCCTTAACCAGGATAACCGTTTACTTTATGCAGACTAGTAGTAAGAAGTGAGAGATTACGAATGAGGGGTAAGGGATGGGAGGAGGGGAATGGCTTAAACTTGAGGATAAACCATATTAGGTTCAAAAACATAAAATCCTCATGAGCATATTGTAACCTATTGAATAAGTAGTGAGCATCATCTGGCAAGAGGGGCCATGAGTGGTAGGGGAGAGAGTCTAAGCCTGTGAATTAGAGCAGCCGGAAAACCCCTGGTTCCATCCACTGGTTCCTTCCCTCACTGAGCTGTTGACCAAAGCGACTCATGAGATTCCAACAACATGACAGAATTCTGTCAAAGCTCTTGGGTGCCCTCCCTAGGCCTGAGGCAAAACCCTGTTGCTGAAGAAACCACAGAATGCCATCGACCAGCAGTGAGAGACCCTTCAACGTCCGGAATGGTATCCAGCCCCCAGAAGGCAGTTAATGTAGTGCTAGAAGGCAGTGCACAGGCTGCCAGGGGAAAATGATCAACAACAGCTGGAGTAAACAGAGACCACTGACATGAAAAACAATCTGCGGTCATGAGTAGGCTGACCACACCCCTTACTGGGAGAAAACAGCAAACCAAGAAAGGAGCACTTGTGCAAAGGAGGAGCCTGGGCCTGGGGGAGACAATCAACAGCTTTCTAATTCGGTCAATTTTCCACTTAGTGAGGGGGACCCCCTTGTCTGGAACCTGGGATTCAGGGCGATAATTACAGATCCCGTACTCTTGGGCTCATGAGACAAGATGCACTGTGGGAGTGATTGACGGGGAGGTTACTAAAAATAGAATCTAGGTAAGCCAGAAATGTGAATATTTGTTAACCTACACTGATCACACTCTCTGATGGAGATTGTGCTTGTAATTTTCAGGATGCAGCGAGAGAGCTGGGGACCATATAACCCTACCAACCGACTGTAGGCTGATACCTGAAACTCTGGCAAGAGAGGAGCCACCACAGTCATACCATGGAGGATCCATATGGAACCCCGCAGAGAAGGA
>PVHP010052758.1:5000-10989 GCA_004024765.1 Zapus hudsonius
TGAATATCTAATTGGCATTAAAAGACATTAGAGCTCTGGTGTTGCAGCTAAATCTCTTCTAGGAATTCGACTTCAATGCACTTTGCTGCTCGACTTGAAATAAAGCATTTGCATGAAGAAAGATCTACCAAAATTCAGTGCACAAAGACATGGTGTATGCACTAAACTTTAAGAATTTTTTTCAGTAAATAGTAATAACATGAAGGATAGTATAAATATGCATAGCAGAGAAAAGATTAAGAGTGTCACATATGTGAATGAGAACAGAATAGAATAAGAAAGAAAATAATCATTGTACATTAATCAAAAATCATAACAGAAAATGCTTGAAATAATGCCAGCTTATGTAAATAAAGTCTTTGTTTTTAAAAAAATAATTATTATCAAGTAAAAGAAGCTAAAGCTTCAATATGTAAAGAAAATACCCCAAGAAATACATACTTTTGTGTATATGTATGCAGTAGGTATGGCGTGGTGTGTTTCATGTGTATGTGTGTGGTATATGCATATAGGTGTGGAGATGTGGTTCCCTATACATGTATGGTGGCCTGTGTGTGTATGAAGGCCAGTGGAGAACACTGGCTGTACCCCTCCATTGCTTGTTTGTTCATTTGTTTGTTTCTTGAGATGAAATCCCTTCACTAATTCAGAAGCTTTGGCAGTTTCTTGAACTACTCTACTACTCTCTGCTCCCTGTTGGACTGCAGTTAGAGATGTCTGGGTCATGCCCAGCTACAGAAGTATATTCTTTCTAAAATTTTCTTTTTATTTATTTATTACAGTGTGAATATGAGTGTGGGTGTGCCAGGTTCTCTTGCCACTGCAAACGAACTCCAGATGCATGTACCACTTTTTGCATCTCATTTTATGTGGGTACCAGGGAATCAAACCTGGCACACGGGCAAGCATGTCCTCAGCATGCATATATATATATATATATATATATATATATATATATATATATATATATATATATATATATATATATTCCTAAAGCAATAGGAAAGTCAGGTGTCATACATATGTCTATAATCCCAGCTTTTAGGAGGCTGAGGCAGGAAGGCTATCGTGAAATAAAGCCAAGATAGAAAACCTAGTGCATATCGTAGTGAGGCTTGATCTCAAAATAAACACTAAAATAACAAAATGCCACCCACGTGAAGCCATGAATATTTACCTAGACTCACTTTCAAATATGAGAGCAAATAACACAGGATGGACACGTGTTTAATGTTCCCATGGGTTATTATTATCACTCCTCTGGGTGATACTGAGCACTATTCATTTTTAATGAGAGATACATTATAAAGAATTAACAGGTATTCAGAATATTTTTGCTATAAAATTATACATAAAAAATCTGCTTTCAATCAGTGGCATATGTTTTACCTACTTATTGTGAAAGGCACAAAAACTTCAAGTTATCAAAGAAAAGTTTTCTCATAGATACTATTTAGCCAAAAGTCATTGCAACTGTCTGAGTTCATGTAGGTGTCATGGAATTGTTCTGTCATGGTGAATAATTTTTAGTTACCCTGCAAGAATAACCTTTGAAGTTAAGGTTTTGTTTAGAAATACCAGATAGTTTGCTCATTGTGGGGAAGAACTTTTTATATATATAATGGCATAAAACTCTTCAATTTTATAAAATGTACTTATAATATTTTCTCATGTGGTTAATAGTAAAGTATAGGCTTTAAGTATATATAAACTTCTTTTTTTTTATTTTGGGTTTTTGGAGGTAGGGTCTCACTCTAGCCCAGGCTGATCTGGAATTCACTATGTAGTCTTAGGGTAGCCTCAAACTCACAGTGATCCTCCTAACTCTGCTGGGATTAAAAGCGTGTGCCACCATGCCCAGCTTCAACTTCTTATTTAAATAAATACTTTTCAGTTTGAAAATTTTAACAAGCCTGCATTGAGAATTTCCCCTTATGATTTCAAATCTGTCACATGGATTATTTCCTACTCAAACTATTCATTGTTTTCTTTTAATTTCTCAAATTATCTGACCTTTGTTTTTACCTCTAGGAACTATTCAAACAACATCCTCGATAAAAGACATCACATGGACTCAGTCCTACCTCTCTCTGATCATACCATCCTCACCATTAAGTCCCATTTACTCCCCATTTATATTATAACCTTTTAATCCTCTGGTCAAACTCATATGTAACTCCTCAAAATTGCCTGTAGAATACCTTGACAAAATATGTCTTTGCTTTGCATATAAGAAGGTCATGATTCAGTTTGTCTTTCAGCAGAAGCTGTAAGTTTTTTTTTTTTTGCTCTAGTGATAAATATCAAGTTTATGGAGGTTCCTGTACCTGTCAAGCAATTTCATGAGTCGTTGCCTATTACCACTTCCTGCTTTGCTAAAATTCTACTATTCTTTGAAACCTGGCTGAAAATTTATACTCAAAATTGATGGCTCTATTCCCTGTGGCTCTGGAATATTTTGCATAAAACTTGTTTTACTGCATACACTCCACTGTAATTGTGTGTACTTCTGCTACGTGAACACTGATACTGTAGCTTACTGATTTTTTTTTACAGAAGATGGATAGAAAACATTTGATACCAATTTTAATGGTGACCTTATACATTTCTTGCGAGTTGACATATTTTAAATAAATCAGCTGAGAAATAAATCTCTAATACAATAACTATATGTTGGTATATCAACAAGTCTTACAACATTTTGGATAAGTGACACTCACACAGCTAATTTACTTGCTGGACTGTCACCATGGTGAGATGAATGAAATGAGCTCCTTTCAGATGTAGTCTTAGAGAGGCACTTGAAAATAGCAAGTAGAGAATTTTGTCTTTTGTTTGAATGTGCTGGTTTCCCCCACCTAATCATAAAAGTCCAACTTCTTTACCTCTGTGTATGGTATTTTTATTTTGTGATAGAAGGCATTCTGCATTATGCTATGAGCTGCCACGACAGGTGACTTTTCTCCAAGAATATTTCCAATAAAGACACAGTGACTCAAATGGAGTAGCTGAAGCCAAACTCCTTGTCACAGATGTGCTTTCAGAAATGCATTTGATTCCTGGGACCAAATCCCATGCCACTGAGTTAAGTCCTGGCAACTCGATACAGGTAATAATGTAATCAACTGATCAAAATGCTATCCAGTTGACTGATTAGTGGTTCCTTACATTCATAATATCCCATTTCCTTTAGAAATGGCACGTGTGCAAGAAAGTACCTTATCCCTCACAGGGGAAGAAAAGGCAAGCTTGTACAGCTTGTGCAGTGTGTTGATGTATTTGGTTTAGCACTCAGTCGTGCTTGTGTTATTCAAGAGCACAGAAAGCAGGTAGGAGATTTGGTCTTAGTTTTCCTCACCTAGGGAGAAGATTTGTGGTAAAATAAAAAGGAAAAGTTATCCACCCTTAGCATTTATGCAGATATCCCTTTCATCCAGGAGATAAAAAGAATGATCGTGGGAATGCCTGCATGATAACAACTCTTGGGACCATGACCTTCCCCAGGATACAGCATTCAGGAGCCATTCTACTCCTTCAGAACCCCAGTACTGTCTCTGCACAGGACTCTCTCTTGCTCACAAAGAAATGCATCTCACAACCAACTACGGGCAGCCTCGTGTCATTGGAGGCAACAATGCCTGAAACACAACATGTAAACACGCTTGCACTCAGTGCAACGGAGCCACAAGACATTGTCCTATGTCAATACTGTGGATTCTGTCCATTAACTTAAAGCAGGCTTTACCAGGCTCTCTCATGACTTACTTGATGACTTCTTTTTACCAAATTTCCATGCTATTTTAAAGATACTGATTTTTTTAATCAGGACACAGAAATCCTGTTCAAGATCATGTTGTATGTTCAAGGAAGACACTCAACATTGACCTCTGGCCTGCACACACACACACACACACACACACACACACACGAATTATCATGAATATGAGCATGCACATATACACATACACACATGTGCACATTCACACAAAATAAGAAAAATAGATGGGCTTTATTTTCCCACTCTTCATTGTGAAGTCATGTGGGCACTATGATATCACTGTGGGGCATTGTGATATCACCATCTTCATTGTGAGGTCATGTGGGCATTGTGATGTAAAAATGGGCATTGTGATGTCACTATGGTGTACTGTGATATCACAGTGAGGTTTTATGATGTCACAGTGGGGAATTGTGTGATGTCAGAGTGTTGCATTGTGTTGTCACAGTGAGGCATTATGATGTCACAGTGGACATTGTGATGTGACATTGGAGTATTGTGATGTCATATTCGGCATTGTAATGTAAGAGTGGGGTATTGTAATGTCACAGTGGGAAATTGTGATTACACATAATCGTATTGTGATGTCACAGTGGGGCATTGTGACATCATCATCTGCATTGTGACATCATGTGGGCATTTTGATGTCAAGATGGGCATTGTGATGTCACTGTGGTGCATTATGATGTCACAGTGTGAAATTGTGATGTCATATTGGAGTATTGTGATGTCATGTTGGGTATTGTGATGTAAGAGTTGGGTATTGTGATGTCACAGAGGGAAATTGTGATGACACAGAAGCATATTGTGATGTCACAATGAGGCATTGTGATGTCACCATTTTAATTGTCATTTTAAGAGGGCATTGTGATGTCATAGTAGGCATTGTGATGTCACTGGTCTCCATGGTGATGTCACAATGGGGTATTGTGAATTCATAGTGGGGAATTTTGTGATGTCAGAGTGGTGCATTGTTTTGTCACAATGAGGCATTATGATGTCACAGTGGACACTGTGATTTCACAATGGGGCATAGTGATGTCACATTGGAGCATTATGATGTCACAGTTTGCATTTTGATGTCACATTGGAGTATTGTGATGTCATGATGGGTATTGTGATGTAAGAGTGGGATATTGTGATGTCACAGTGGGAAATTGTGATGTCACATTGGAGTATTGTGATGTCATATTGGGTATTGTGATGTAAGAGTGGGGTATTGTAATGTCACAGTGGGTAATTTTGATTACACAGAATCGTATTGTGATGTCACAGTGCAGCACTATGATGTCACCATCGTCATTGTGATGTCATGTGGGTATTGTGATGTCAAAATGGGCATTGTGATGACACTGTGGTGCACTATGATGTCACAGTGGATATTGTGATTTCACAATGGGGTATTATGATGTCACAGTGGGGCACTGTGATGTCACAGTGGAGCATTATGATGTCTCAGTTTGCATTGTGATGTCAGATAGGAGTATTATGATGTCATGTTGGGTATTGTAATGGAAGAGTGGGGTATTGTGATGTCACAGTGGGAAATTGTGATTAAACAGAAGTGTATTGTGATGTCACAGTGGGGATTTGTAATATCACCATCTTCATTGTGATGTCATGTGGGCATTCTGATGTCAAAATGAGCATTGTGATGTCACTGTGGTACATTGTGATGTCACAGTGGAAATTTTGATTTCACAATGGGGCATATTGATGTGACAGTGGGGAACTGTGATGTCACAGTGGAGCATTATGATGTCACAGTGTACATTGTGATGTCACATTGGAGTATTGTGATGTCATGTTGGGTATTGTGATGTAAGAGTGGTGTATTGTAATGTCATAATGTGTAATTGTGATGACACAGAATCATATTGTGATGTCACCGTGGGGCATTGTGATGTCACCATCTTCATTGTGATGTCATGTGTGCATTGTGATGTCAAAATGAATATTGTGATGAAACTGTGGTGTCACAGTGGATATTGTGATTTCACAATGGGGTATTATGATGTCACAGTGGGGCACTGTGATGTCACAGTGGAGCATTATGATGTCACAGTCTACATTGTGATGTCACATTAGAGTATTGTGATGTCATAATGGGTATTGTGATGTAAAAGTGGGGTATTGTGATGTCACAGTGGGTAATTGTGATGTCACAATGGACACTGTGATTGCACAATAGGGAATTTTTATGTCACAGTG
>PVHP010052759.1:0-10984 GCA_004024765.1 Zapus hudsonius
GTTACTGATGGTTTTTCTCTCTGTCTGGACTGTGAAAGGGTGCCAGCCTCTTTCACCATTAAGGACTTCCCCTGGATCTGTAGCTTCAAGAAATCCTTTTTTCTCATAATTCTGCCTGGTTTAGACATTCATCCCAGTGGCAAGAGAGCTGACTATAACAGTTTTGGTACCAGAGAGTATGGCGATACTGCTGAGATGAATCTGACCATGTGGATTTTGGTCTTCTGGAACTTGTATTCTGGAGGAATGGACATGGATTTGGTACTTACAACTGAAGATGCCTTCCAGAGTGGTGAGCCAACTCTATAGACTATTCTGGTGAGAATTTGAATATGCTGAGTGCAGAAAGAAATACATTTGGATGCTTGGCTTGTGAACTTTCTAAGGGAAATGAGAGACTACAGAGAACTTTATTGGAACTATGTTACTGGAATAAGGGCTGTATACATTTTGCTGCCTATGCCCAGAGAATTTGATAGATTGAATTAAAGTAATGGACTGATGTGCTTGACTAATGATATGGAACTGAGAATTTTAAGAATGAAGGTTGGGAAAAACTCAAAGGAATTTTAACTTACTGGCAGAGACCAGGTTACTGAAGCTGATATTTTCAATACATTATCAATCCCAAAGAAGACAGCCCAACTCTTCCACATTGAAACAATGGAAAGGATGCCTCAGGTGTTTTCATCCAGAAAGGACTGAAAGATTGACTGTGCAAACTCTTTTGAAGGAGATAATTGAAAGGAACTTGCCCTTCAAGGCCACTTTATTTAGTCTCTGATTTAGCAACATGGTTGTATCCTGCATATCTTGTATTGTTTTTGGAAGCATGAAAAATGAGTGGGTCATGAAGTACATAAGGTTCCAGGAGCCGCTGCTGAGATGTGGTTTATGGATCAGGGCATGAAGTCCCTGATAGGCCAGTGAAGCCTTTGAGAGATGGACCCTGGTTTGCAACAGAGACCTGAAGATGTTTTGGATATACCAGGACTATGCAATGGGCTACCATGGAGTGCTTTTGGTTTAATTTTCCCCAGCTGTTCAGCCATTCCGGAGAGGTGGAATTGGAAAATCCAGACAATGTCAGTCACTGGTTGCGATATTGGACTTTAACTGGAGATGTTTGATGTTTGCCTAGTGGTTGTTGAGTTTGCATAGGTCCAGTCTCTCCTTACTATGCCTCATAGTGAGACAGAATTGGAGAATGCTAGGCAGGTTTCAGCCAGGGATAGAGACACAGGAAACCAGAAGGTGCCAAACACCTGATTTCTCATCTTGGCACAAGAATGACACTCCTAACTTGGATTAGAACTCAGGTCTGACATTGATCTGACACCCCTGCTGTTCACAGTTGAACATGCTACCATCCCAACTCCTCCCAGATATGGGTAGACTCTATGATCGGTTCTTCAGACCTAATAGCAAATCAGATCTTTCCCCTCCTACCTGAACTAAACCCTAGAAAGGTGACAGACCTAAGAAAGGAAGACCTGAGTCTTCTCCTTTTCCCCCGAGATCTTCTCCATTTCCTGACATCCTCTCATCTTCCTCTGGTGTGGCCTGAACTTTCCCCATCCAAGTCTCAGTGCCCAGCCCCACTCAGCTGTCTGGGTGCAAAAGGGAGACCTGTTTTTTTGTCCCTTTAATCCTAGTCTCTGCTCTATCTGTCTGATATTCTCTAATTTACCATGTGTAGATTCCCACTCAGGATCTGCCATGTGGACTCTCTATTCCCCCCTCCCACTTCTCCCCTTGAGAAAGCCAAGTGTGTTCCCCTCTTTAATCCTAATCTCCCTGCTCTGTCTCATGGTCCCTCAATTTACCATGTGCAGATTCCCACTCTGGGTCTGCCACATGGATGCTCTCATGTGTTCACAGCCCTCTAAAATCTTCCTCCAAGCATTCCATGTGTTCACAATCCCTTCTGAACTTCACTTTCTAAGTCTTAGTTTCTCTAGTGTCCCATGTGGTCCCCAGCTCCATTTTAATTTATTTCACTGTATAAGTCCCAGTTTCTCTAGCTCTCATGGGTTTCCAGCTTCATTCTAACTTTATTCTCTAAGCTTCAATTTCTAACTCCCACTTTTCTGAAATGTTTCCCACATAAAAGCATTCTAGTCTTCCTTTTCCGGTCCCAATTCCCTTTAAATAAACTCCAAAAATTGTAATTTCTCCTCAAGTAAACTCAGTAATTTTATAATTTGTTCTTCTTGGTTCTGTCTTTATTATTCTTCGTTAAAGATTAGGAAAGAACCCAAAACTTGGGGTTTATAAATCAGGGGGAACCCTCTGAATCCCCAATGTCCCTCATCAATAGCAGTTGGAAATGTTTATGCTATATGTTTAATAGCATGTAACTGTTAAGGGATATTGCCTTGTATTGGGGAAAGACTATGCTTTTTAGTTGTATGTGGATAGTTATATCATGTTAGATGGAATTATGATGTTACCATCTTCATTTGTAAATTAAGTATAATGTAAGGAGATATGGTTTGATGTCAAGTTGACAAGGAGTGAACTTGTGTTGGTTAAATTTTGTTGTCAATTTAACCTGTTTAGTAATCTTGGATGTGTCTCTGAGGTTGTTTACAGGAAAGCAGTCCTCTCAGTAGAGGGCAGGATGTAAGGAGGTTCAGGGGAGCTAGAAACAAACATCTCTTCCTGGGAGGGCAGTGCAAGAATGAAATTCCAGACTCATTAAGTCAACAAGTCTGGGAAATGGTTGCAAGATTCTACCCTAAGGCTATATACAAAGGCCTGCCTGCCTGCTGGTGCTTGTTATACATCTCTCTGTTGGCATTGGTAAATTTCCTAAACCTTCCAGCTTGGATTGAAGAACAGTGGCTCTCCAGGAAGCCTTTAGGCCTTCAGTGCTGGATTGGGACTGAGGCATCCAAACATGGACTGAGCAGCTACTGGTTCCTTGACTCTCTGGCTTGCAGATTGCTACTGTGGGATTACCGTGAGCTAGTCTAAGAACCCCCCCCCCTTTTTTTTTTTTTTACTACAAATCATTCTGTTCCTCTAGAGAACCCTGACTAATACACTGGGTGCCCTCCTCTGGCCTCTTTGTGGGTTATGTACATACAAAGAATGCCAGTTCAGAAGGAAAGAGGGAACACATGGGAAGTTATGCACATATCTATAAGGCTTGACTCCTTATGGTACATCATGAAAACAGAGAGACCATGTCGAAAGAGCCAGTGTTAATTTGGAAGTAGGAATGAGACTTGAAGGGGCAACTGCAACCATTTTACTCCTTACACTAACACAAGTGGAGCCACCAGGGTCCATGTGCAATGCCTGGGATTTCAGTTTGCCTGGAGCTGGTGGAGTTGTATTATCAGTGCTTAACCCAGTTCATAAAACTTTCTTCACTTCCAATTATATGTGGCAAGAAAGTGAGGATAGTGTTCCAGATAACCCATGTTGCCTTTCTTTGTGAAACTTTCGTTTTCACCTGAAGCCTGGGTACAACAGTCAGAACTTTCTACAGACTCTCTAGGCAAGCAGTAGGAGAAGCTTCACCTCCCTAAATCCACATAAGGATAGTTTGCTTGTGAAAATTGTGATACAGGCCGGGCGTGGTGGCACACACCTTTAATCCTAGCACTCGGGAGACAGAGGTAGGAGGATTGCCGTGAGTTCAAGGCCACCCTGAGACTACATAGTGAATTCCAGGTCAGCCTGGACTACAGTGAGACCCTACCTCGAAAAACAACAACAACAAAAAGTGATACAAAGGCATGTGCTTTCTCTTCAGGAGAGCAGATTGTTGCTGTAATACCACTTACACTAAAGAAAATACACTAAACATAGGTAAACATTAAGTTATGCCTTGAGAAGATTAACTAGGGCATCTTCTAGGTAAGGGGTGAGGTGAAACAAATTCCTTTTCTAATAAAAAGCTATCAGGGAGGTAGTAGTAGTGTTCAGGCTGTTTTTTGGCAGACCAGACACCTGAAGGAAGGCATATATACAAATAGGCAAAGACTATGACTGCATGATTACTAAGTTTAATTCAACTGCTATACCCAATTCTGCCTCACAAACATAACAAAACATTCCTATCAAAATTACATTGTGATGTGAAGACAGGTTTCTTGTTCTGATAAAGCTATAGAAAAATGTTGGCACCAAATGCACTCGAAAATTTTAAGGCTTAATAAGAATACAGAGACTAGTAATTCCCCAGTGCAGCCTGGAGGATCAGAACAGGTATCCACACAAGATATCTTTTACACAGATACACCTTCCAAATGCAACTCAGCTTGGCAGCCCCTCCCCTGCTCCTTACAGTGAGAAGGCTACCCAAGCTCTGAGCCCAGCTCAGAAGAAGAGATGGGAAGATGCTTAAGATAGCTGTTGCTAGGGGCCACTGCTGTAGGCACCACATCTACCCAGGCTGGAAAACTTTCCTCTTACTGAGCCAACAGCAGGGCCAGCATGGGATGTCATACTACTTTTAAAAATCCAATCGAATTCACAGATCATTTTCTCCTTAAGAAAGTAGTTACAAAGGTGATTCATTTCTAGCAGACTATTTCCTTGTATGTTAAACAAGTTAGTGTTTGGGCTAAAAAAGCTAAGCATCATTTTTGACAGTTTTAAATGGGAAAATAATGCCTTGAATTCCAAATGACATTCTCATAAATGACTATGAACCACAACCTATTTGAGCTCTTACAGAATTACAGTAAAGTCATGTTTCTTGGCTCCCATCTGCAAGGTAACTGGAGGAAAATTCTTTGGTTGACAAAGCCATGTGCAGACTCCTGGACAGATCATGCTGAGGAAGTGAAGCTTGGCAGGTGACTCCTGCAGGCACTTAAGTAGCCAAGTCAATATAAGTATAACTATAGAGATGTTTCCAGAGTTTCTGGCACCTGGTGTGAGCTTTATAGGCACTCCAAGAAATTGGTCATTCTATCCAGAACCTCTTCTAACATGCCCACCAGAGGGGGAGCAGCAGGAAAATAAGGCTGGAGTGGAGCGCTTCCAGGCTGTGCAGAAGGAACCTTTGTCTGACAAAGAAAGATGACCGTGCCAGCCAGGCAGCAGTGACTGTAAAGGCCTAAGGAACACTACTGTATGTAAGCATGGTCAAGAGGACTAAAGCTTTTCTCCTCTTCTTCATCTAAGTGTGCCCAAGCAAGAACACTTTTTGGGAAGACATTAGAAATGAAGTCTGCTGGTATTTATGAAAAGTGGATACTTTGGACTTTTGGATGTTAAAGAAACCAACTTAAAAATCCAAGGTTTGTCAAAAGGTCTTCCCACCAACTACAGCAAAAGAGCAAGACAGGAAGAATTAGAATATGCCCAGTACCTGGACATGTCTGAGGTTTTAAGCCCCACAGAGGCCAGGAACCTCGTGTATAGGAAAAACCATGGATCCCGAGGAAGCACATCACTGGTAAGAAACACAGACCTAACTTAAGGCTGAGAGAAACAAAAGGAACAATCTATAAGCAAGCCTGGAGTGCAAGAGCCAAGCCAGCTTTTAAAGAGGAAGAGAGGTGGCTACCTGAGACCTGGCCATGGTTTAGGTGAACTCAGAGGATCAGTCTATAAAAACCTTTCACACAGGACAAGACTGAGGATAACTTTGGTTTCTGTTGACAGCTACCAATAAAAAGCAGTCAAGATGTTTCCAGACTATAGGTCAGCATATGGGGGATAAAACCAAAAGGAGATGCTGAGGTTCAGAAGTAATCCCAGATTGGAAGCCATTTTGGTGATAGGTGTTCCCTGAAGGAGAGTGTTTAATGCATACTCCCCCCTTAGTGTTTCTGCTTAGCCTCCCTCCTCCATTACAAAGCGGTGGTCAGGGTGTGGCTTTTTCACCAAACTGTTCCTAGATGCTTAATAAGCATGTGAGTACAGATGTAAGGATGAGGAAGACCTTGTCAACCCTCCTGCTACTCAGCACCATCTCCTCTGCCCTCCCCACCTTACAGTTTTGCTCCAGAGAGAGCCAATAATAAACAGAGTCCCATTTTATCCCCCAGATGTTATCATCCTGGCAGTCAGGAAGGTCCAGTCCTCTGTGCATCCCCTGTGATGGCAACAGGTCCTATAAGCAGCCACCCACCTGTGTGACAAACCATCTCCCACCCTCGTTTATTTGGTTAAAGGAAATGCTAACATTCAATACCCTAGCTGAGTGTCCGGCCTGCTACAGTCTAAACAGGAGCTTCTCAATAGAAGGAGATGCTGGATTTGCCTCCCGGTGGATTCAGGACCTTGTTGTGGGAACGAGGACGTGGACCCAGCCTTGGCTCATGGCTGTCGACTGCGGGTGTGGGCTCAGGCGCCTTGGCATGGTCCACTTCTCTGGAGCTGCTCTTCTCACTCTGTTCTTCTCGGGGCAGAGAGCTTGTTATAGCTGTGGGACAAAGTCAGCAAATGACCATTAGAGGTAACTGCCACCCTTTCAGGTAAGCTCAATAACAGGAAGTTAGTGTTACAGAGTAGCGATACTGTGAAAGAGAGAAAATAAGGCCAGACTCTCTTGCACCAAGACAACTTGATGTGAGTGGCAGATGTGGTTCTGAAACTGAGTCCTGAGTTGGGGCTGCTATAGTCTCTGATGTCTTCCTGAATGTTATTTATCTTATACCACCATGCTTGGCCAAGTTATTATTTAAATAATATATTACACTCCATTCATTCTTTGGCCTTAAGTCTAATAAACAAGTTTTCTCAGAGCAAGGGACACAACTTAACTGAGGGCCTAAAAAGGATCCTGACCCTACTGCTCAAGATATTTTGCAGGAAGGATGAATCAACTCCCAGGAATATGAGTAATCAGTTGCAGGGAATGGTGACCTGTCATTTCAGAGAACTATGTTTCTAAGTCTGAACTCCAGCCCAATGGCATGGCAGCTGGCCTGTGTGACTGAATAAAGATGTTCTAGTCCTCCCTGCCACACACAGGTCCTGCCCCTACTCTTCAACTTATGTTCTTCTAAGTTCTACCAGCTCTGGCCTTGGTCAGAAGTTCTAGATCCTTGCCTTTGTACTGGCTTAAGTGAGCTTAGGAGACAACATCTTTGTCTTCAGTCTAGACTGACTAGCAATGAAAAGGAGGGAAGATAATCTAAAGGCTTTTACCAGAAGTTACTATGATCATGTTCCCAGCTTTCTTCAAACACTAAACTCTCTTAGCAGTACACTCCCCCATTTTTGTTTTGGATGGATAGCTTCTAAGGTACATAGCAATGTCTCTTGTTTTGCCAGGCACACCAGCAACTCTATCAGGCTGAAGTCACACAGAGGGAGCAGCAAACAAGCTCACCTTTAAGGTCAGATTTGGAATCTTCTCCTTCACACAGTAAAACATGATCCTGTAACAAGACAAGCCATGATGTTAGTGCTCAACCAAGTAGACAACAAAAACTAGGGCATGAATGACTTCAGTTTATTTTACACTTATTTGTGATAGTGCTAGGGCTTCAAACTAGGGCCTTGTACATTATTACTAAGCTACATCCCCAGTTCTCATTTCACTTTCATTTTAAAACAAGTCTCATTAAGTTACCAAAGGCTGGCCTTGAATTTATTCCTTAGGCCTAGCACACACTGAACTTGTGATTCTGCTTTGCCTCATGAACAGCTGGGTTTAAAGAGCTACACCATCAGAAATTTTAAAAAAAATTTTCTATTTATTTGCAAGGAGAGAGACAGAGAGAGAGAAAGAGAAAGAGAGAGATCGAGAGATCTAGCCACTGCAAATGGACTCCAGATGCACACACTATTCTGCATCCAGCTTTATACTAGAGAATTGAACCTGGGTCATTAGGCTTTGCAGGCAAGTGCCTAAATGTTGAGCCATCTCTCTAGCCCCAGAAATATTTGTCTTTATTTACTTAGTTATTTTCTTTTTTGTTTTTTTGAAGTAGAGTCTTGCTATATCCCAGGTTGACCTGAGATTCATTATGAAGTCTCAGGATGCTCTGCCTTCCGAGTGCTGTGATTAAAGGCATGTGCCACCATGCCCCGATAAATATTTATATTTATTTAGTTTTTTGAGGTAAGATCTCACTCTACCTCAGGCTGGCCTCGAACTCACAGCGATCCTCCTACCTTGGCCTCCCAAGTGCTAGGACTAAAGGAATGAGCCACCAAGCTCGGCTAGAAATGTTTTATTTTAACATTTTTGTTTTGTTTTGTTGAGGTATGGTCTCACTGTAGCCCAGGCTGACCTGGAACTCACTATGTACTTCCAGACTGGCCTCAAACTCACAGTGATCCTATACTGCCTCCCAAGTGCTGGGATTAAAGTGCCATCACACCCAGCTTGAAACACATTTTGATTAAGGACAATTCTATAATAAACAAAGTAGATAGGTGAGGTGCAACTCATTGTTTTTTTGTCTAGCATGCAAGAGCTTCTGAGTTTGATCCTCAGCATCACAAAGAAAAATAAAGCAGAGAATTACAAACTGAGCCCCCTCATGCCCTGCTATACTGCTACAATGACATCAGCTTACTGCCATCCTTGTCTCATATTCTCCTAAACTCAGCCTTGTAGTACTATCCTGAAGCAAATCCCAGCTATTCTACTTATCCATAAATATTTTAAGATGAGGTTCTCAAATAAATAAATAAATAACCATACCTCAAAACTGTAGGAAGTTATGATTTCTTGAAAGTTAAACTAGTATGTTTTCAAGTTCATTCACATGCCTTTCTTTTTTGGTAGCATAACATTTGATTGTGTAGTCAGACTACATCTTATTTACCTAGTTAACTGCTCATAACAGGGTTGTTTCCACTTTTGCCTATGTGAATAACACTGCTAGGAAATGTTTTCAAGCCATTTAAGTACTAAATCGTGAATTGCATGGGTCACTTTCTATTTTTTTATTTGGCTTGTGTGTGCTGTGCATGCATGTGTGGGCATATGTGGCTGCTCATGCATGTTGAGGTCTAAGGTCAACTTTGGTGTCATTCTCAGATACACTGTCCATTTCTTTTTGAGACAGTGTCTCTTACTGGCCTGGAGTTAACCAACTAGGCTAGACTGGCTAACTAGTAAAACCCAGCGATCCATCTATCTCTGCTTCTCAGCACTGGGATTACAGGTACCTGCCATTATGCCAAGCATTTTTTATGTGGGTACTGGGAATGAAACTTGGGGTCTTCTTGCTGAGACATAAGTACTTCACTCTCTAGCAACTTTCCCTACATGTCCCATCCTGTTTTTGAGACAGTCTCAATTTATAGCCCAGACTACCCTGGCCAGGTAAGTGTTAGGAGTGCAGATATGAGCCATCTTACCAGCCTTGGTACTTTTTGTTTTATTTTTCTTTTGAGACAGGATTTCACTTTAGCCCAGGCTGACCTGGAATTCACTATGTAGTCTCAGGCTGGCCTTGAACTCACGGTAATCCTCCTACTTCTGCTGAGATTAAAGGCATGTGCCACCACGCCCAGCTAGAAAGTAAACTCTCATCAGAGTTGTAATATGCAAATATTTTCTCATTCTTGATTATGTATATGTAAAGTCCACTTTTTCTTAATTTATTGTTTATGTTTTTGGTATCACATCTAATTTTATAGCTGTTAAGGCTGGAGTGTATTTCAATTGTGGTAGAAGGCTTGCCTAGCATATTTAAGGCCCTAAACTCCACCCCCTCCACACAATTTAGTTATAGTCAGGCAAGGTGGCTGACTCACCCCTGTAATCCCAGCACTAGGGAGGCTGAGGCAGGAGGATTGCTGCAAATTCCAGGTCACCTGGGGTTTGGGCTATACATACTGAGTTCCAGGGAGGAAAAAAAGACATGATTTTGATTTAATTTCTGTTTGGTTTTTTTTATATAAGTTTACTTGAGGTGGTCCATAATGGACTTCCATTTGGAATTCCTAACTATTGGCTTTCTCATTTTGTGCTGTCAGCAGCTACTGATCACCATCCAACCATCTAGAACCACTACTATTTCACAGCAAGTTTGTACAATGGTGATTACTCCTACTTTGTTTCCAACCTGGAGTGCTGTTTCTTTAGACTTGATCTCACTGGGCTTGCTGCCTAGGCTGGCCTCCAACTCATGATTCTCAAGCATCATACTCTAATTCTGGGATTGTCTGGGGTAAGTGGCTGTGACCATAGGTGTGTGCCACAGTGCTTGGCTCTTTTTAGAAAGGGGGACTTTCCTTAAAACTATTATGCAGGAAATGCTGATTAATCACTCTAATTTTCCTGTACCAGATTTTGTGAACACTTGGTTTTCTCATTCTCACATTAGAATTTCTTTAAAAAAAAAAATATATATATATATATATGCGCAAGGGCCTCTTGCCACTGCAAACAAACTCTAGACACAAGTGCTACTTTGTGTATCTGTATTGGGGATGTAAACCTAGGCTGGAAGGCTTTGCAAGCAAGCACCTTTAACTGTTGAGACAACGACCCAGCTCTAGAGTTGTTTTTGTTATTTTGAAGCAGGGTCTCAGTCTAGCCCAGGCTGACCTAGAACCCACCCTGTAGACCCAGGCTGGCCTCGAACTCTGTGACCCTACTTCAGCCTCCTGAGTAATGCAATTAAAGTCATGTACCACTACACCCAGCCTCTTTTACTTGCATATGTGTGTGTGGAGGGGCAAACCAGGGCCTCTTGCCCTTACAAATGAAACTCATGCCACTTTTGTTTCTGGCTTTACATGGGTACTGAAGTATTAAACATGAGCTGGCAAAGTTTTGCAAAAAAAGCCCCTTTAACCATTGAGCCCTATCTGTAGCCGGATTCCTCTTGTTTTGTGCCCAGTACAACTACTGACCCACATTATTCCACTCATTCCATGTTCACTGGAACATGTGAATCCAAAGCTTCTTCCCTTGGGTTCAGCTAATCTAAATTCTGACCCAGTAAAAATACAACCTCCCCCCCATCCATCCACCAGCATTTTCCCCAAGTGATGTTCTCTTTGGAATTAGCATCATAGACTGGTATTCATTTGTGGTTCACACCTA
>PVHP010052760.1:0-10988 GCA_004024765.1 Zapus hudsonius
ACCACCTGAGCCCTCCACCCAACCTCATGTGACCACCTGGACACCAACCCGAACATTTTTCCCCTTAAAAACCCTGATCTAAACCTGCCTCATGCGCTTCTTTACCACCCTTGGTGAAAGTGCCCGGCAGCTCGCTTTTCCTCCTATTAAAACCTTTCCTTTCAGAGTGGTCTCTCGTGGTCATTTCCATTCTAACACTAGGGAGGCAGAGGTACAAGGATCAGCATGAGTTCAAGACCACCCTGAGAATGTGAAATGTAAAATGCAATAATAAAATTCAAAGCATGATTAAGACAGAGAAATATAGATTCTTGTGGAATAAAATGGCAAAACACAAGATGCTTGTTGCAAACTGCTATTTTTAGCTTGGAAAAAAATAACTGTGCTATAGGTCCCTGGGAAAATACCAAGGGTGCACCTGGGGCTGGTGATAAGAGTTAAGTGGGAGCAGGAATGTACTAATGGCTATTTTCTGCTTTCTGTAGAGAAGCTTATAACATAGGAATGTAGAAAGATAAAAATGATCAAACACCGGACTTCTGGCCAAACAGATGTCTTAGTGCTAACCGCTATCTGTTTCTGTACACATGCTTGCACAGGCGATACCCTCTGACCCTCACCCCCAGACCCAAAAATATAGCTAACAAAGATAGGAACTTGTGTTTATTCTAAAGAATGTTTGTTTGAGCCTTTAAAAAGAGTTCGACTATAATGCTGAGGGCTGCAGTTCCCAGCTAAGCTAGCTACTTAGCTATGTGGCTGTGGTCCAGGTTCGAACCTGTCTGAATAAAGCGACCCATGTGTTTGCTCTGACTCAAGTCTCTGGTGGTCTGTCTTTGGGGGATCTTCGAACCTTACAAGACGACATAGTGAATTCCAGGTCAGCCTGGTCTAGAGTCAGACCCTACCTCAAAAAGCAAACAAACAAACAAAAAGAAATGGAGGCCCAGAGAGAACCAGGAGATGCCACCCCACATGCCATCTTGCTCTGGCACTGGAGTGGAACTTTTGGCAGGAATGGAACTCGTGTCTGATCAAGAACTGATCTACAGTGCCCCTTGCTGCCTACAGATTAGCATGCTACCTAGATAGACAGCTAAGGTGGGCATATCCTGGGGTCCCCCCTCTCAATTCTGTCTTTTCCTTCCATACCTGAGAAAAGAATACATTTATGCATTTTCTATACTATAAAAACTCTAGCCTTCTGTAGGAGTTTAAGACAGAAACCCCTCACAATGTTGCCAAGCTCTTCCTTAACCCCTCCCCAGTCGGAACTTTGCCTTGCCTCCTACAGGATAAAAATGGGTACTCTTATTTCTTAAACATCCATGAACTTCTTTCTGGTGCTTTTTGCTTTTTCAATTCCATACCCCAGTACCCTAATAGCAGTTAGGTTTATTTCTTCAGAGGGGGGATTGTGAAGGTTCAGGCAAGCTCCATAGACACCCCTCCCCTTGGGTGGGAGGTGTCTCTAGCCAGAGCCCAAACCTAGATGCAAAAACTGATTGGTCAGGTATAGACCACTCAGCTTTCTCTCTGACTTACCTGGGTGAACTTTTAAAAACTTTCCCTAGGACAAAGGCCAGTCTTCTTTTCCACATGGTGTCCTAGAAGGAGGACTTTCCATTTTTTCCAGGTAAGGCCAAAAAATACATGAAGAGTTGGGGCTGGAGAGATAGCTCAATGGTTAAGGCACTTGCCTGTAAACCCTAAGGACCCATGTTTGATTCCCCAGTACCCACATAAAGCCAGATGCACAAAGTGGTGCATGCATCTGGGGTTTGTTTGTAGTGGCTGAAGGCCCTAGTGTGTAATTTTCTCTGTCTCTCTTCTCTATTGCTCTCTACTTACAAATAAATAAATAAGCAAAAAATATTTTCTAAAAACTAAATAAATAAAAGGCTACAGATGAAATTAATTTTCCTAATGTTTTAAGTCATGGTCAATAGATCTAAGATATTATTTCAATAGGTAACTGACATGCAAAATTTTGTTTTAAGACAGTCTCTTCATGTACTCCAGATTTTCCAGAATTTACTGTATCATCCAGGCTGGCCTTTAACTCAGTATCCACCTGCTTCAGCTTCCTGACGACAAATTGTGGGATTACAGACATGAACTTCCATGACAGACAACAAAACTCTTATTTAGGTATTTGCAATTCCTTTACTTACACCAAGTCCTAAAGAACAAAGGTGCATTTCTCATTTAAGCATATCTCATTAAACACAAAAATTTCCCCTGAAACACTTAATGTACATTTAAATACTATAAAACTGATAGCCTAAAAATTGACCTTGGGCTGAGATGGCTCAGTGTTTAAGAGCACTCAAAGCTTAAGCATAATGGCCTCTTGGGCTAAAGAACCATCAAATTCAACTCACCATAATCTATGTATGAGAAAAAGCTGAGTGTGGCCACACACATCCATATCTCTAGTCCAATGGGGACGTTGGCAGATGACAACGGAGAATCCCTGGTGCTTGCTGAAAGATGACAACTCTGGGTTGAGAAAGAGACCATGTCTCAAGAAAATATGCAATTAAACTAAAGTGAAGGACAGCTGAAATTCTCTTCTGGCCTGCACACAATCTAAAGAACAAATATCTGCATGCACATGTGCACACACCACACACATACTCTACACACATATATGCAAAACAAATGAGCTCACCCAAGTTGTTCTAAACACACTTAAATTTTTTTCTATTAATTGAATCAAATACCAAAACTCATTTTGCATTAATAATCACTTCCATATTAACAAAACTGCTTTAGATTTTAAATTTAAACACCAATTAAAAGTTCAAGTTCTGGGGATCCTCTTGTCTCAGCCTTCCCAGCACTAGGATTACTGGTATTTGTAAAAGGTCACACTCCCTTTTAAAACTTCTTTATTGTCAATAATTAGAGACATCTTATGAGCAAATATTGTGGTCATACCCCCATTTTCCTCCTCCCTGTCTCCAACCCACACTGACACCAGACACTGGAGATCTTAGCTCTGGTTCTCATGCTTGTGTGGCAAGTACTTTCCTGACAGAGCCATCTCCCTAGCCCCTAAAAGCATCTTTGTAAGTAAAGGCTGAAGTGTGGCTCAGTGGCATAGTGCATGAGTAGCATATACAAGGCCTTGGGAATCAATACTTGATTCCCAACATTGCAAGAAAAAAAAATCAACCTATATGGAATTCTCATCCTTTGGCTGGCCATGCAGCTGAAGACATTTGCTGTACCTCTTCTGTTTGGGTGCAGGTCCTTGAACAGGTCCATTCTGGTTCTAAGCAGCACACTTGGGGCCAGAAAGCAGGTGATACCTGGTCCACAGGGGACCTTTTTAAGAGCTGGTGGGACAAGGACACTGGTGCTTGTCTGCCAGCTCCCACCTGAATTTGGGGACTAGCCTGCCTTTCCTTCATATAGCAGCTCCTCTGTCCCCAGCCAGTTTCAATCACAGAGCCTGCTCCACAGCTATGGAACGAGCTCAGGTATAGACTCCATGGACCAGAGCTATGACCCACTGCAGGTTAAGCTGTGGGTGCAGTAAATGGAAAGTGATGAGGGTGTTTCTTTCTTGGAAGAAGTTGCTCTTGGGTAGGGGATAATGTTAATGCAAGTGAGAGAGAAGGAGGGTGAGAGCAATAAAGATACATGTGAGGAGTGAGAAAAAACATGTTTAGTTTTTCACCTCACCTAGAAGAATTTCAAAGGTTTGATCATGTATGTGGCTGGTGCCTATGTATGCATGAGGAAGCTCAGGTCTATAAGATGGATTTTGGATAGAAAATGGGTTTCCCAGTGACACAAGGCCCTTGGAAGGCATTGCCAGACTCCATAGCTACTTTATGCTACTTAGTACTCAAAGGAGATTATCAAAACAAAACATGATATTTATGGAGAATAATCTGTAACCAAGCTGAGGAAAAAAATAAACTATTGGGGAGACCTGTGGACAATTTTCTGAGTAAACAAAATGTGAACTACTGGAGGTGGGAAGAAATACAATGGAAGAATGCTGAGGATCTGAGAGGATGAAGGAACTGACAAACCTGAAGAATAGATGTGATGTCTGCTTCTTTAGTGTGTAACTTGGGTGTTAGCATCTCTGTGGTTTTCCCTGTTGTCTCTTCCACATGCATGTTATAGGTAAAAATTATATAACCAAAGGAGGTCAGTGACACAGCATAAAATCTGCTTCAAGGATACTGCCTGTCAAAGGTATCTCATATCTGCCTTAACAGGTAAGCCTACTGTGTTTGGTTTGTTTTTGAGACAGGGTCTCACTTGGCAGCCAAGACTGGACTGGAAGTCAATATATAGCCTGGGCTGACTTCAGACTTAGCAATTTGGCAGCCTTAGCCTGGCATTATAGGTATGAGCCACCACAATTGGTTTTACTGGCAATCTACTACAAAAACCAATCATACAGTTCTGCCATTTTGAGCATCCAAACATTTTTCAATGCCATTAATTTGCCCAGCCACTTCTTCGTCCAGGACATATCTGTCACCTGCATTATTGCTGCAGCTTCTCAGTGCTTCTGGCTTGGTAATGGCCCACTCCAATCCACTCTCCAGATGATAGCTACGGTGCTCTTTCAAGCATAGTTCACAACATAGCATGTCCTAATTTAAAGCAACTAAGAGGCTTATAACAAGATCTCTCTTTGTCATTTTTAAAACTCTAAGAAACAAACCTAAAGGTCTCAATTTTAAGTTGTTTTTAAAATGTTTCTAGTATGCAACCTCATCTCAGCTATGTAGTTTCATTCGAAATAGGAACTTCACAAAAATGTCAAGACAAAATACATGAGAATCTGAACCTTTTCCAAAACAAATATTGATGCAGGATTTCAGATACATATTTAGTATGCCTAAAATACTTTCTTTATTGAATTATTAAATGTGTCACAGTGAGTTTAGTTTATGATTACTTTGTGTTGTTGCTATGAAGGTAAAAATACAGAAAATTAAAAATTTTCCCATAATTAGTTTTACTCTTAAGTATTGCATTACACTTATCATGGCTAAAATAATGATTTTTTTTTAGTTTAAAACTTCCCAATCAACTTAGTTGAAAAGTTTTTACTATAGTTCAGTAATAGCTTATATGTCTTAAGTAGAGAAAACCCTTATAAGAATTAGAAAAAAAATATCTGAAAAGTGATGCTTCATGCCAAGATTCGTAAAAGTTGATAAAAGCAGTCAGCAAACAAAAATAATTTATATAATTTCATGACTTAATTACATTTTAAAATATATGATCCAAAAATTCTTCCCACTAACAAATTAACCCTCATCCATACAGCAGACAAATATTTGTGACATATGATACAACAGAGAACCTAACAGAATATGACAAATCATTTTATACAACTTGTGACATTTATAACTTCATCATTTAAGCAGATGACAATTCTGGTTCTCTTTGGTCTGCTACAAATTTGTATACAGTTTTCCTTATTGTTCGTTGAGTACCGTTAAGCCCCCAGAGCTGAGGCCAACAGATATCAAAGTGTCAACTCATTCTATGGACAGGTGCTGACTTGGTGAGAGGTAGACTAACCAGTTCAGTGACCACTATGTACCTGTCACTCATTTAGGAGAAATCCAGAGAGACTTACTAGGAAAATGAGAAGACAGATGATTTCTCCAAGTGAGAAGAAATGAGAGCATCCTGGTATTTTTGTTTTTGTCCTCCAAGAAACATTCTCTCTTGCCACAAGAATGCTGAGGAGCAGAAAAAATTCCTTTGGACTGATGGGAGACATGCCTGTCAGAAAAGAAGATGATTACACTCCACAGCTGAGGCTTGCTAAGCTTGGCATATCTACTGGATTGCTTTATAATATCAGAGTAGATGCAGCAAAACTCTTGGGAAGATCTGAAAGCAAACTTGGAACTTTGCAGAGCACCTAAACTAGGTCCAGACTATCTTTTAAACATGTCAGAGTTCCATAGTTGGAATAGACAAACCACACCTGGCATTTAAACAGGGCCCAAATGAAACCTAAGAGAAAGTGATGAGACAAACAGGAAACCAATCACCACAGCAAGTCTGATAACCCATGAAAGGTGAATGGACATAGACACCAACTATACCCAACACAACCCAGGGCAAAGGTCCAGAGATACTTAAGATCTCAACAACAAAGAAGACTCGAATCTCACCTACTATATCTCAGGGAACTGAGTGGAAGAGGGGTGAAAAGAATGTAAGAGCCATGGTGGGGGAGAATGTCTAGAGAAATTGCCCCCCTCAGGAACAATACACAAGGGGGGAGAAAAAATGAACAAAAAAACTGGCTACCCCTGGTGCAATTCATAACCCCCAACCTATGGACAGATTCAGTATGTGCACTGAGGAAGGACCCCAGTGGGTAGAGGACAGAGAGGAGGGAAACAGGGACACATTCACAAGATTACTCATACAATGTATATAGTTATTCATAATAGATATTTTTAAAAAAAGAAGTAGTGAGAGCAAATATACTTTCAAGATTGGTGGGGACAAGAGTGACACCTTCCTCTGTACGCCAACCTGATTCTGTGGATGGTAGCTAAATAGAGCCATTTATGAGATGATCTTCCCCCCAAAAAACCTGGCTTCCATAAAAAGGAGTTCCCAAGAGGTGTAATGCCAAATCAAAGGAGTTCATTGGGAATCTTGAAATCACACTTACCTTGGTCAGAGAAGGAAACAATACGAAGGCCTCTACAAGGATCTCTGAGGTCAGATAAGCCAGGAGAAAAAGACTGCAGCTGGGCATCTGGTATGGCAAGGGTATCAACAGCCAGACCTTGCCAGGGCAAATGAAGACTTGCTTTTGTCTCTAGTGTCCATTCAGGATACAGCAAGAGCTGCAGAGTGAGTGAGGTCCAGAAACCAATCTCTCATCCCTTCTGCCATTCCAAGTCTGTAGAGTTTGGGATCAAACCGTGGCTAATAAGAAAGGGAAAGCTTAAATTTTAAAATACACATGTATTCTTATTATTTAGCAAATAAGAAATATAATCAGTGAAATTCTCCATTCCCATGTGTGTATTTCAATCAGCCCTGTGGTTATTTGTTTCAGTTTCCTTGTTACATAATGTGGGGCCTTAAGAGAACAAGAACTGTATATGCTCAGATTTCTGGAGGACAGAAGTGTGAACTTAATGTGGGATGAGCAAAAAAACAAGGGGATGGTAGGGCCATAATCACTCCAGAGATTGTAGGGGAGACTGAGTTCCTTGTCTCTTCCAGCTTCGGGTAGTTGCTGGCATTCCTTGACTCATAGATACCTGACTCCATTAGGTGTTGCTGGGGACACTATGACTCGTCTTCTGTGTGTAATCTCTCCTTGCTTATTTTATAAGAATACTTGTGATGACACTTGGAGCCCCCTCCCATACTGTAGTATTTTAAATTTAATCAAAGCTTTTATCACATGAGGTATTATTTACCCATGCCCAACACAAGGAAGTGGATGTAGCTTTGGGAGCCATTATTTAATTGACTATAGTTTCTTAGGCATCTCATATAAGCAAATGAAAGCAGGTAGAAAAGTATACCTATACTTTCTACTTTTTCATACAAAAAGTATTTAACCACATAATGTTCTGTTCTTTGATTTATTGATGTGACAATATATGTTGATTCTATGCCTGTATTTCTAGCACTTTGAAGGCTGAGAGAAAAAGGATTATTATTCAAGGCCAATCTGAGTTACATAGAGTTCCGGAAATAGCCTAGGCTATATAGTAAGATGTCTGAAAAACAAACAAAAAGCCTTTGTGTGTACTCAGATCTTTCAACATGAGTGCATAGAGTTCATCCTCTAGTTTTCCAGGCACATAGAATACCATTGAATGGGCATTTGTAATTCACTAAACTAGTTCATTTCTGTTATTTTCATAACAAAAAGGCAAACAATTTGGTAAGCATATATACATATATATATACACATATATTTGCAAACATATTATAGGGTGATTTCCCAGAAACAAACTGTTTTTATGAAAGGGTTTATGCAACTGTAATTCAGTATAGTTATTGCCAAATTGCCTGCCTAAGGGATGTAACCATTCATACTCCCCCCTGTACAGTATGAGTGCTAATTTCCTCATGTCCCTGACTGCAGAACACATTGTCAAAGAACATTTGGATTTGTGCCAGTCTTATAGATGAAAACTGTTTTCTTGCTGAATTATTTCTGTATATGTGAACATTGCTTTTAGGAATTGCAAAAAACTTACTTCATCATATGAATGAAACATATCCTAACAAAATTTCCTATAGTCACACATTTCATTTTTATTGTTTGTAATAGTGCAATGATCATCTGGAAGCATTTACCTTTTCTCACATACTGGACGCTTCCTTAGAACACTTCCACCAGTGCATTTGCCTGGAGAGTGTAGTATCTATGGTGTTTGATACATACTGCAAAACTGCCTTGAAGTTTTATGTTTTGTTTTCACCAGTAGTGTATGAAACAGATACCAAAATCTGGATTTCAATTACTGTACAACTTGATTACAATACTACCAAAAGGTATTTATCCCTGGGAAGATGATGATGATGATGATGAGGAGGAGGAGGAGGAGGATATTACAAATATTTACTTGGCTCCTACAGCATATTTTCTCTAACATTTTATATTCATTATTTCATTTGCAGTTCAGGTGACTGAGGAGACAAGTTCTGGCCAGAAACCTATCTATGCATTAGTTTCCAGGCCCAACTATCTAGGATTACAAAGGTTTTACCTGTAAACCTTTACAAAGGTTGCCCCACAGGAGAAAGAGAAGCTACCTTCCCCACCCCCCAACTCCCTTCAGGAATTGTAGTCAAGGACTCAGATGCCTTTATCTAGAACCTTCTGAGACTTCATTATCAGGAAAAAGGGGTTGGGGACCCTGAAGCCATTTTTTATCTTCTTTGATTCAGTAATTTACACTCCTAGCCCTTTCCTCCCAGCTGCCCCTGGCCTATGGGTCCATATGAGCCTCTGGTTTGCAGCTCTCTCAGTAGTGAGAATGCCCACCTCCGTGCAGTCACTGTTCCATGGAAAAAAAAATGGAAGCAGGGACAGCTGGCCCTTTCTCTGTATTATTCTTCTCTTACATTATACAGGAAGAAATTTCATGCTATTTTCATTATAATTGCCTTAATCATTAGCTACTCTGACACTAGGCAGCTTAGGTCTCTTCATTTCTGACCCCCAGAGAAACTTAGGCTAATAATGGAGGCTAAAAAGACTAGCCTAGTTCCCAGCTAGTAAATGGAGGTGATATTTCACACAAAAAGAGTTAAACAACAAACCTCATGAGAAAAATAGAGGATGAACACAATAATCAAAATTAGTGTGCTCATAACAGAAGAGGATTCTACCCCAATAAACCCTCCATCATGGCAGGGCTTAAAATAAACCTCACAGTTATATTGTTCGGTACTAATGGACTTAACTCCCCCATTAAAAATCACTGACTAACAGGGTGAATCAGAAAAAGTTCCCTTCCATCTGTTGCCTTTAAGAAACACACCTCATCTCTAAAGGCAGAAATCTTCTCAAGGTATAAGGATGGAAAATGATCTTAGACAGATTATCCAAACAGAAGATCAGCAGGGAAATAACAGATCCTAACAACGCCATAGATAAATAAATAAGACCTAATAGATACTTACAGAACATTCCATCCAAAGCTATAGAAAATAAATTCTTCTCAGCAGTCCATGGAACCTTCTCCAAAATAAACCATATATTAGGAAATGTCTCAAGGGGATGCTTCATGATGGCAGGGGAGGCCATAGCATGAACAGAGGTTGGAAAACACCTCTGCCACAGCAGGTTAAAAACAGCAACAGTAGAATGAGCCTAGTTCTGTAAGGGTTAAGTTCGCTATAATATCCCTAAGCCCACATCCAACAACATAACTCCTCCATTAAGGCTTACCTCTCAAATTTCAATGAGCTGAGGGTCAATTATTCAGAGCTCATGAGTTTATAGGGGATTTCTCATTCAAACCACCACACACCACAGTCAGAATGCTGGGTTGCCATGAAATATTCTCCATCAAACAAATTAGTACATTACTTTAAAATTCTATTTTGCTGATATTTTCAGAACATGAGCCAAATATATTCAGTGTCTCTTTCATAATACAATATGAATTACCTCTAGCCCAGGTCCTGAAAGTGTTCTTTTCCCCCTCTGAAACCTCATCAGCAGAGCTTCCACTGTCCACATTTCTCTCAGTATTTTCGTTTTCTACACTCTTACCAGAATTGCCCATTAAGGTCTGCTTTCAGAATTGTAAGGCTTCTCTTGGTCAAAGTACCAAAATACTTCCATATTCCTCTTGCAAACCAGTTCCAAATGCTTGTAGACCACACAGATTTATCACATCCCCAACTTACCCTTGATGCCAATTTTCTCTTTGTTACTTTTGTATCGCTTGTCTAACTGATCAGAGGAAACTTAAGGAAGGAAGCTATTATTTCAGCTTGTATTATGAAAGTATATAGTCCATTATGGTAGGGAAGGCATGGCAGTCCAAATCACGTTTTAGGCAGAGGCAGGAAGTAAGACATTAACAGGAAGCAGGACTGGGCTATAAAACTTTAAGGTTTATTCCAGTAACTAACTTCCTTTTCTACCATGTCTCCACCACTTAAAGCTTTCACAACTTTCCCAAACATTGCACCTGCTGTGTGCCAGTTATTCGAACACATATGACTTTGAGGAGCCCTTTTCATTCAAACCACAATACTTTTCTCCCCTCTTCCCTTCCTTCATTCCTTCCTTTTTTTTTTTTTTCAGTCATGCACTCGTATGGCCCTGGCTGACCATGAACTTATTATCCTAGTCCTGGCTGTAGAGCCTTTTACAGTGACTATATCTATATATTCACATTATACATTTTTAAGAATATTCCTCATCTTTGAGTGTGAAGGCATTGCCTTAGAATGCAAGTTGGACAAGAATCAATCTGGTTGTAGAAGAT